>APFE031143064.1:56551-175009 GCA_000404065.3 Pinus taeda | reverse complement strand
AGAAATAGAATATTCAATCTGAACTATTTGTAAGGGTAGTACATTCCATTTTAATATATGGTTTGGCACATAACATTTGAAAAATTAATAAAAAAAAAACATTTAGATGTAAATAAAATATTTGAATACCCCATACATATATAGAAAGAAATCATGGTGAAAATAAATGAATATTTATGATTCCTCAAAATGGAATTGGTATGCTCTTTAAGTGTAAATCAAGGTAGATTCATTTTAACTTATCAAGGCAGATTTATTTTGACTTTGGATTCACACACTATCTATATATATATATATATAAAGTTTGTTATTACAATATTTAAAATTAACAATAATTTTGGATTCCCTTTGTGTATATATAAGGGAGTGTGAACTAAAATGAATATACATGTTCTTAGCTTATATCAGTTTGCTATTACAATATTTAAAATGAATAATAATTTTGGATTCTCTTTGTCTATATATCATAGTGTAGGAATTAAAATGAATATACATGTTTTTAGCTTTCCATTGCAACAAAGATTAACAATTATACATAGGCATTACTTGTGGGAATTCAACATAGATGATAACAATTATTTCCCCAATCACTCTAAATAAACACAATTGATAAAAATTAAAATGAATATATATATATATGATAGTAATCTGTGTACATACTTACTATGAGATATTTATTATTTATTGTTTAAAAAAACTTTAAATATATTTTCATGTATTTGTAAATGTACTTATATTTGATATCTTCCTTTAATTTATAATCCTTTTAACTTTTAATATTTTATATGTGAACACACAAATATACGGGGATACATATTATTTTTTGTATTGGTTTTTTTTTTTTTCTTTTGGAAATTTATATTAACATATTCTATGTGAAGGCATAACAAATTTACATATGGACCCTTGAGTAACAAATTTCTCAAATTTTTTTTGATGATACAACTAGTGTATACTAGTCTTCTCGACTAAATACTAGGGATGTCTACAAGTATACTTCCTATAGTAAATGCCCAAAACATTTGCAACACTTAGCTAGCATGATAACAAATTATAGAGTTTAAATACTATTTTAACTATTTTATCTATTGAAACTACTAGGCTTGAGTTAGGAAGATTAGTCTGGGATGGTTTTTTTTTTTTTTTTTGGGAGTGGGACGGGAAGGGGTGACATTAAGTTGATTGAGGATTTTGAGGCCACCATAACATGAGTTCCTTCCTATTGTTGAGTATGTGCAATTTTCACTTGTTGCTTTAGACCATGTGATTCCTCATTTTCCCTCTACAATTGTTGTCTTTGCTACATTGTATTGAGTTGGGCAGTTAACTGGTCCGCTAATAGTTTGAGGGATGCCAACTTGGTTTGCATATCAACGTCCAATGCACTAGTCTTTGGATTTGGATTTCGATGTCACCCTCACCTAGATTCCATCATCAAGTAACATGATTAGTGCTTGACAATCTACATTAAACTACAGATTTTGGTTTGCTTATTTCTTTTGGCATTCCTATTACCTTATGTGACACTATTTCCATTGAGAAATTAAGTAAACTTCACATGTATGCTTGGTAGAAGTAGAAGTTGAGTCATCATAATTACCCATGATAATTCACTCAAATCCACTGATTCACCCATATATTTGTAGCATTTACCAATATGGAGGGAGAACACATGATCATGATTAGGTAGTTATTGCTCCTATATGCCTACAAATTGTCCCTTGTCTCCCACACTTGAGTCTCCTTGATATGCATATGGATTTTGTCCTTCCTCATCCTCATGTTTTTTGTTTTCTCAAGGGAGATTTGCCTTGCTACCATCAATTTAATTCCACGTGACCTCCAATCTTTGCCACACGCTCGACCCACGCTCATTTACATGATGGTTGTGACACCATATTGACCTTACCTTGTTTTCTCATCATTCCAACTTTATGGAATAAGGTGCATCTACATGGTTATGTTAACCTTTAGTAATCCCATATAGACAACTTAGTCAACTAATGAGTTTTCCAACATATATAGTTTCTTTAATGCATGCTTAGTTTGAATTTCAAGAATAGAAGATAGACTAAATATGCTTTTCTTAAAAAAATGTAATTTAATTTGAGATTTCAGGGCCTAGGTTGAGCTCTCTAATTGTGTTGTTGGAGTCACCCATGATAATAAGTTTATGGATTGAATATTTCATGGCTAGATTAATTCCTTGTAAGAGGAAAAACTTCTCCACTTGATTATTAGATACTTTTTCCAGACTCATGATTAGGTTTAGCTCCATTTTAACCTCAGAGCCAAAGAACAACCTTTGCATCTACTAGAAGGCTAGAGTGAGGTTGCCGATACTAGGCCAATCCACAAGTATACTCACTTCAGAGTCCACAAGGCCCGAAGGAATACAACAATATTCATAGGCATAGAGCCATTATAACAATATTTATCAAGACATTATAACTCATCATGTTCCTAGCGAGATTTGAACTTGGGTGGGGAAAATAACATTCGTTCTGCCAAACTACATGATATAATCCCGATTGACTATATATAATTAATGTAGAAAACTATTTATTTTTTATCAAGTTATTATTTGAGGGTTGTATATGATTATTTGTATATGTGATGTATTCAATATTTTTTACAAATGTGTTGCAGATCATTTAAATAATTTATATTTAATTAGTGTTGTTATATTATTATTATTGTTGTTTAGAAGTTATCTATATATATATATATTTTCCCAAGGAAAAATCGTAACTTTCCTTTAATTTTGAAAAATTACATATAGTAGATGCCGTTGGCATATGCATAACTGTTGGCCGTAGCCATTCAAGTAGTGTTCAAAAAATATAAGTTATGGTCGAAGCCATTTTTGGAAAGAGATTTGCATATTCACCACGCAGGGTGTACTCGGTGTATCTAGTAAGCAGAAAAAGAGCATACATGTATACATAAAGTAATACTGTTTATCAACTGAAGATAAACAAAAAATTAGGGCCCGTCCGCCCTAGGATATGCCCTATCGATGTAGGGCTAGTGATAGTATTGATATTGTTCTACACCAAACTGTTCCTGTTTCATCCACAGGACTCTGGGATGTGTCGTAGCCTCCTTGGATAGTTTTTCAGCAGCCTCGTTACGTTCCTTGTAAATATGTTGATAGGTGACAGAGTTAAATTGTGCCTTGAATTCCATAATTTCATCCAAGATGTTTCTAAGTGAATGTGCATGATAATTATTGATGTTATTGAACCAATTTATGATGATTTTGGAGTCTCCAAAGATCTGTAGATTAATGCAAGAATGTGCTAGTGCAAAATGCAAGAGGTGCCTAAGTGTGATCAATTTTGCATAATTATTGGTTCCCTCTCGCAATCCCAATTGAATTATGAAGTGGTGTTGCTTAGATAGGTGTGAATAATTCCCCCCCCCCCAACACACACCCCTGTGCTTGGGCGGCTCCATAAAAATATGCCCACGGTTTGGTGTGATTAATCATCTCAGTGGTGCAGGTGCAGTTTGAAGGAGGATGAGTTTCATCAGGAATCTCATGGTAGGCTGCAACAATTTTTGCTGCTACATGTGGCCATCAGGCCTCTGTTCCTTTGAATATGATTCCGTTCTTGGTCAGCTAGATTGACCAATAGATGAGGAGAGGGAGGCATAGGAATTTAGAACCATTATTCATGATGGTCCAGTTGTCCCAAGCCTCAAGGATCGTTTGTCCCTGCCAGCAACGAGATTTGGAGAGTAGGTTTAATACTTGTAGCCATAGCTGTGCACACATCGGGCAGTGGAGAAACAAGTGGTCATTTGTCTCCTCAGTCTGTTTACAGAGAACACACCAATGTGGACCGTAGTGAGATCATTGCATAAGGTTAGCTTTGTTTGGTGTTTTGTTTCTGAGCACGTTCCACATGAAGAGTTTTGTTCTCGGTGGCGCATTGAGCTTCCAAATCTTGCCCCACCAGTCAAGAAGTACAAGTGGTCTACACGCTTTGAGAAGGTTGGGTAGCCAATTTTCGGGGAGTACTTGCCATGATTAGTCGGGGTCTAGATAAGTTCATCGAGTCTTGCTTTGATTACACATATATATATATATATATAATTTTATTTTTTTTAATACAATTTTTAATATAAATTATTTAGATATTTATTTTAAATTAGTGTTGTTAATTAATTAATTATTATTTATAATTTTATTTAAAATTTTTAATATAATTATTATATTAATTTTTTTTTATAATATTTTTTGAAAGTTAAATTAATAAAATTACTCAACTTTTATTTTATAACTCTAAGTAATATTATATTTTAAAGTAAGAGATGGACATTTTAAAAGAAACATGAGAAATGCGTGACTTATATGGGTTCTAGTAATAAGGCCAATTAAAGGAATATTTAAAGAGTTTATAATTAAATGATTTAATTTATAAATGGAAATATTAAACATTTATGAATTTAATTTGAAAAATTAAAATTATATATATTAATATAATATAATATATATATATATATATAAATATCATTGAAGTTAAGAAGTATTTATATACCCCGGTTGCGTGTGAACATTAAAGGAAGGAATACGGGGCGGCCTTTCCACTGGGCAAGTGGCAGCCCAGATCCGCCAGCTGTAAGGGAAATTTACGGGCCTGCCACCCCCGTCTGGTTATATTGAATGCGGGCCTTTACTCCGCCCTGCAACTAGCCGTCGACTCCATTATAGCTCGCTCGCGATACGTCTCTCCGGTGTTCGGTTTACAGTCTGTCTGCGTTGGAATGTCCATTGCTTGGGGCATCGCTTGGAGGTATTTTAAGAGCTAGCCTCCGCTGGTCATGCCTTATTTGATGCTTGTTCTGTTTGATGTTTTCCTGTGGATGCTCTGTCTTTTTGGTTTGCAGCTGGTTCTCGGGCCTTGGCAGTGGGCTCAAAGGTTTAGGCCTCGGCCCTCAGCACAGAAGGCCTCGGTCTCTTCCTTTATGCGCCATGGCTCTCCCGTCTGTACGCAACAGTCTTCATGTGCTCTCACTGCGCCCCTCGGCGCTCTTGTTGATATTCTTGGTCGGCTCTTTGTGCTAATTCTCACCTCGCCCCTCTGTGTTCCTTCTGAATCGACTCTGTTGCCCTGTGTGCTCTTGTCAGCCATTAAGCCTTTGCGCAAGGTTAACTGGCTCTCTGTGACTCTTGGTTTGCGGAGACCCAGTTCTCTGTGCATTCTCCGTTCCAGTGTTATTCCAGAATGCTGCGTGAACGGCTCCACCTTATTAGCCGAAGGGGTGGGTCTCGGGGAGGTTCCAGAGGTAGAGCTACCTCTCAGCGCTCCTCTCACACCACGGAATCCTCCTCTGAAGAAGTGGACTCTCATGGAGCAAGGCGAGGTCGGGGTAGAGGCAGAGGTCGCGGCCGTGCAGCTGCATGCTCGCACAGCTCTCATCCCTCAACCCGTTTTCGGTTCCCCTGTTCCTTGGACAATTCTACCTATTTTGTGTCTGTTCGAATTGAGAAGTGCGATAACGCAGCTCCTCCAGAAGTCCCTGCAGATCCTAGACAACCTTCTCCTGTTCACTGTCAAAGAATTCAGCCTGCGGAGGCCTCGGGTGCGGTGGCGGGTCCAAGCAAGCCGGCTAAAGATGATGCTCCTTACACAGACTCGATCACGTTAGATCAATATGGTTGCAGAATTGTTGAGGAGCAACCATCCACCTCCGTGGATGTTTAAGCTTGCCCCTACATCGTTTTGGTCCGGCTATGACCCCAGGTGGTCGTTTCTGCAGTTCTATGATGTTTGTTCGGCGCCTTCAGTTCACAGCCTTCTTCGTTGGAAAAGTTTTGACAAGCTCAAGCAATGGCTCAGCTTTGTTAAGGTCGGATATGGTTTTCATTCACGCCTATGTTTGCTGCTCTATCTCTGTTTGTATAACTCTCCAGATAGTCGGTTTTGGTATGTGTCAAATGGTCTGGCTTTCAGTGGGTTCCAGATTGTGTCACGCTGTCAGTCTTTCAGTTATGTTTTGTGTCAATTGTCTATCCTTTAGTTATCAAGAGTCTGTTGGACAAGTCAGATTTCAAAGGAGGTTTCACCCTCCAGTGTTAAAGTTCTGCTGAATCCATCTCAGTATGGAGAATTTTTGAGGCCAGCCTCGATGTAATCCTTTTTGTAAACTTTTTGTATAATAATAGAAGTAGCCTAATTTACAAAAAAAAAGAAGTATTTGGTATATGATTGAAATTATATTATAAAAAAATATTCTTATATAAATTTTATTGGCCATAAGTGTTTTTTAGTTTAGAACGGTAGAGATGTTGTAACATAATTAATACAAACACTTTAATTTTGGTCAAAATAAAAATAAAAATAAAAAAACAAAATAAAAATAACTCTATAAAAATAAGATAATAGTAAAAATAATCACTCATGGTATTGAGAACTTATGGCGTTGACTTATGGTATTTATGTGGAATATAGCTTAGTTAAAGGTAGGAATTAAACCAAGCCTAGATCCATCCTAACTCCTAATCTACCAAGAGTTGAGATGGATCAAATATCTTTTCAATCAATTCTCTTTACATGCAAATCTCTTTTAGAATGAAAAGAGATTTGATCCCTCTCGATGTTTGGAGGATCTCGAGTTAAGATGGATCTAGGTAAGTTTATTACACTTATTGTATACATTTATTGTTTAAATTCTATATTTTTTTGTAAGCAAGCGGATAAATTAATATTACCAAAAATGATTTACATAGAGTACAAGTTGAGGTAAACTGTAGAAGCTTGTGTTCAAATCAAGATATGTCTGCAAAGTGCCTAATCTGGTCTAAAATGCCTTGGTGAGGAACCATCTGCCCTTAGAAGGGAAACTAAATGATCCCTTGGAGGATACATGAGAAAATTTGAGATAGTTTAGAGCATATGCAGTACAAAAATGATGTTGTTTAGATGGACTGGAAAAACTAAGATAACTATGCAAACTAAGAAAAGATAGAGGCACGAGTAGCCTAATGAGGGACTTGATCATGGTTTCCTAGCACTAGAGTATCTTGAGGTTGAAACTGCTTGGATTTGGCCTTTTTTTCCTAGTCCAACATGTCTAGGTAGGAGAAAGGATCGTCGTATCCTTTTGGCGGCCAAGGAGGCTACCATTCATTTACACAACCATATGAGCATGTGCTAAGCAGAGAGGGTTCACCTTTGGTGGCTTGGGCCGTGCTGGTGGGGAATTGAGGTTGGTTGTCAACCTTTGGATTAGGATTCTTGCTAGATGGGAAGTCGTCAGATTTCACAAGGCCTTTATCCTTTGCTTGTGCCACTAGAGGGATAAGGCTAGAAGGAATGGTCCTTTGGATAGAAGAATCAATTGCAGTCGAACCCTCCTTTGAACTGGTGGACACCAGAGTGAGAGGGATAAGAGGAAACTCAATACCAATTTTTCTTGAAAGATTCCACAAAGAGAGTCGACTATTGTTGAGATTAGTGCTAACCTCCTCCATTCTACGAGTGGCTTCTGCCCTGGCTTCTTCCAATGTCCAAAGATGACATGCTAATAGGTTTCTCAGTGCCCAATGCCCATCTCCCAAATTACGACGCTCCTCTGCCTCCATTGTTGCAACTAGACGAGAAATGTGGGTCATAATTGAAAATCTTCTCCTCTTGGCCACGCCAAGGAGGGAGGGGTGGTCACCCTTGCCCTCTACCTCCATGCCTTGATCTACCCTATTCGCGGACCATATCCACTGGCTTGGTAGAATGTTGCCTAGTGAAAAGGGATCTGGTAATTCTGTGCACAAGTACGTTGCTGCCCTCGTCTAAGCTTGCTACCTCCATTAAAAGCTCTCCATAGTACATTACCAACCAAGACAAAAACTTAATTGCTGATTCAAGATACATCATGTGATCTTTGACCAAATCTAACATTCAATAATACAACCAAGTCCAGAAAATTTAAATCCCATATTAAAAATAAAAATTAAATATTATAAAAACAAGTTTATTAATAAAAAATAAAATAATAAACATCCCAATAAATACTTATCAAAATCCATTATAATAACAAATATTTATCCAAATCGAATATTGTTATTACGAGTGTTCATGATTTGAATTTTTTATAGAGATGATATCGTTAATATTGATTTTATAATTTTTCCATGCGCTAGTTTATTTAATTTTAATATATAAATATATTAATATGTAAAAATTTTGGTATATACATATATTAATATATATAATTTTGGTATATATGCTTGTTACGTATATCAAACAATTTCATTTATTTTAAAAATATTTTTATATAAATACTTGTGTATTTAAGTTTTTTTACAACTTGCAATCATTTTATATTTTGATGATATTGAATGTGGTATATTGATCTATTTTTATATATCAATGGAATGTAATTTTATATTTATTGTTTAATAAAATTATATTTTTTAAATTTATTTCTATTATTAAATTTTAAAAGGTTAAATATAATTTTTTTTATTATTAAATTACGAAATACAAAATTTTAAGGGGATGATTTATTTGGTGATCACCATATTATGAAGTATTTTGTAAACTATGAAATTAAGGTTCAAATTTTTTATTGGTCAAGCAAACCAGAAAAAGAAAAAGAAAGGGAATATAAAGTAAATGTCTAACATTTTACAATTTAATGTTTACATAAAAAAGAACATCAATTTAAAATTCTACTTCAAAGGGCATTTGTTAGATTATCAAAATTGGTTAAATAAAATTCATATTTGAGCTAGAGGTTGAATCAATAATTTAAATGTTTATTAAAATATATATTAAGTGTTGTAATGAAGCCTTATATTTCATGAAAATTTGGAACTTGAATCAATAGTTTACATGGTTATTGAAATAAATGTCAAATGTTGTGTGGGCATGCAACCCATAAGTCCACATAAATGTCTTATATCTCATTGAGATTTGGAGTTTCTCTAAGATTGTGAACATAGTTACCATATGAATTTATTGATAATGTGGCATTGGGAATATAAAATTTGGGAGCTAGAAGGGTCACTTTGGGTCATATTCTAAAATTTACACTAACAAGGGTCTCATATCTCAAGGGGATGAATCTTTTGAGTCTCATGCCATCGGAAAACATCCTTGAGGTCCTCGTTGCATTCTACAAGTTGATAAGTTATAGTTCATTGTTTGTTTTTGTTAAATAGAGTTTGTATGAATTTTTTTTGTCCTTGACAAGGTAATGGTCAAATTGTTCCTCATAGGGTAAAATGGCATTGAGGTGGTAAGGCTATAATTCATGTGTTAAGCCAATAATGTATGGGACCTATTAGGGACTTCTAGAAGAATCATGGAGGTTTCAATAGGGATTTGAAACCCTAATTCTAATTGTAATTCTAGCTGTCAATAACCTTATAGGAGGAGGCAAATGAGTTCACTTTCTTTAGTTGGTGATTCCTTGTCCTTAATATGAACAACAAGTGCCAATAAGATGCAAACAAAGCATAGAAAATCACTTTATAGAGGATTCTAGAAGGCCACAATGTCTCAGATATTTGCAACGGTATTGAAATGCTTTGTAAATTATATTTTAATTGTTAACTTTCAAGGTTACTTTGAAAGTGTTTACACCATGTTTGGAGGCGCTTCATGAGATTTGGGTCACATGGTGTATGTTCATCCCTTGGATGGTTCAATATGGATTTTCATATTGGGGATAACTTGGTGGTTGCTTGAACTTAGTTGGGTGTCTACTTGGCATTCTTCACTAGGGTGTTGGAAATATTTGTGCAACTTGGGTGACATCATTCATGGTAGCCACATGTAGATAATAACTCACTTGGAGAATTTCTTATGAGGAGGATCATTGTGCATCTTAAAGGAGAGTATTAGGCCTTAGATGATGTGGAATGTATTGGATTCCTATATGGAAACTTGGAATTGGCTCAAGGACACCTTAGTCACAATAATTTTCATGTAGAGGGGAGTGGACCCAGTGGAGTACATGGATTATGAGGAGTGAGGATTCCATATGGGATTGCGATATAGGATTATGAACACATGTTGAAGTCATTTTTGTGTATGAAATCAACGTGAAGATTGACATGTGTATTCTTGGAGTGTATCTCTCCATATATGTGAGCGTATATGTAATTATCATAGGTTGTGAAAGTGCATTGGTCCACATTGTAGTGTTGGCCTCCCTTACCTCTCCTATATTCGAGGAAAGAAAGCATCCTTTCCTTATCATCATCATTTTACCCTTTATTTTGTACTTGTATTTTTGGAGGAAGTGACTAGAGTTCATGAGGAAACACGAGGAGGAATTATGAAGTCTAGAAAACACATCTTGGTTTAGAGCTTGATCCCTATGAAATACTAGGGTTTACTCTTGCAAAGAAGATGAAAATGATGGTCATTAGTCATTCTTATTCACTCATGTGTTGAGATTTGAATAGGAGCACACTAGTAATTATCTCTCTCTTACATCTTCATTTTCCCTGAAGATCTTTATCTCTCTTAGAGTTGGTAATTAGAGTTGGTAAGGTTTGTTGATATTCTTGGAGCATCTTGAAATCTATGGCTACGGTTTCATCCATTAGAGATTTAGATGTTAGTTTTTTGAAATGAAACCTTATGATGTACTTAGAGAAGAGAAGTAGAATAGGATACATCTTTCCTTGGAGGATTTGCTTGCATGATCCATGCTTGTTGGATCTCCTTGGTATGAACTAGGGCTTTCTTGATTTTCCCTAGCTAGGGCTTTGGAAAGCTAGTGGATTGTATAAATGATCAGACTATGATATGTACATGAGCTTCAAACTATGCATATTAATGAATTTTTAGCTCTCCAACACTTGTGGAAATAACATGTTTGATTTTAGCCATCTATCTTCTTCATGGTTTATTTTATATGTGTGTGTGTGTGTGTTGTTTTTTTAAAGTTAAATATCCTTCTATTGATTAAAAAAAAAAATATTATGGTCATAACAATCCTCCTACCACCACTGTTTTCCACTAGGGAAACTAGACCAACATTGAGAAGCAATATGTTAGTCCAAAAATGTACAAAATTAGTCATAGTTGTTGAGCCAGTTGCCATTGTTACTAATGCTATTAGTCTTGTGTATACAATAAACATTTATTAAATAATACTTGAACTGATACATACATAAACTATATAATAAAAACATGGATCGATGAAGAGAACCAACCATACAAGTAAAACCATGAGCCATATGGATTGGCTCAAGAGGAAGTCAAAACATCAATGGGGTCTGCCAGGTTGGCTGGAAAAGTTGGGCCCTTGCCATGAGTCAATATGTCTTCTTGGTGAGCCAATTGAATTTTCCATATCCTGGTGTTCAAATTTCGCCACATCCTGTGAAGATATTCTCGTGTATCTACAAAACCAATGATTTTGCCAAAACCTGTCTAGAGATGACTGTCGTTGTATTCGCGACTACGTGAAACATTATCTAGTTCTTAATGCTACACTATATAATTGTGTTGTTGATTATGTTCTTCGACGTTGTCTTACCCATGTCAAAGTGAAATATGTCTTAAATGACTGCATGCTGGGGCATGCGACGTTCATGTCTCGAGAATGGCTATTGCGCAAAAAATCTTGCGCACTAGATACTATTAGACGAATATTTTTAAAAATTGTATAACTACGGTCCAACAATTTCATCCTTGTCAAGTTTTTATGAATAAAATGCACACACCCCCTACCTCCCTTCACCTAGTAGTTACTGTTGGTCCCTTTTCCAAATGGGTTATTGACTTCGTTACTTGTAATCCCACTTTTGCTAATGGTCACAACTACATAATTGTTTTCATGGACTATCCACCAAGTGGGCTGAAGCCGTTCCTACCTTCAAGTCTTACAGACAAATTGCCGCTCTATTCTTGTTCAATCAGGTTATTTTCTGGTTCAATATGCCTTGCATTATCGTCACAAACCATGCATCACACTTCCAAAATCACATGATTTCTGAGCTGAATACTATGCATGGTTTTCGTCAGGACCACTTGTCCTCCTACTTCCCATAGGCTAATGACCAAGTTTAAGCCATCAATGATGCTCAAAACCATGATTCAACAACTATTAGGCAACCATAAAACCGAATGACATAGAATGTTATATTTTGCACTTTGGGCATACCGAACATCAATGAAGGTTGCTACAAGATTCACACCTTTCCAACTAACTTACAACCTGGTAGAAGTCTTTCTTATCGAGTGCCAAATTCCATATTTGAAACTTACCATTTGACTCCTGCCCAACACCTCTGCTGAAGAGGAATGTTTTTTGTCACTTCATCACTTGGATGAAACTAGTCAAGATGCTGCGCTAGCTCTCAAAGCTCATAAACAATGAGTCAAAGCCCAATATGAAAAACACGTTAAGCCTTGATCTTTCTAAAAGGGCGACCTTGTTCTTATCTACGACCAGAAGAATGACCTCTTGGGGATAAGAAATTTTCAACTGATGTGGTTTGGTCCCTATATTGTCACTCATGTCCTTTCTGGAAGGGCCTATGAGCTTACGAACTATGATCAAAATTCACTCGCTGAGCCCCACAACATACTCTATCTAAAAAATTATTACACCTAACACCCTACTAGCATATGCTTTGTCACTTTATGTACAAAGTTTTGTTTCTTTTGGTGTGTTGCTTTCCCTTTGCATTTTTCTTATTTTTCTTTCCCTTTAGGTCATATCAAGTTGTTAGTACATAAAAAAATTCCAAAACTTGGATGTTTATTAAAAATCACTACAAGATGAACAGGTGCCACATTTGTGTCATACCAAAACTTGTGTCAATTTATTGCATCCACAAAAAAAGATACATAATTTTCAAAAGCCAAAATTTTTTAAACGAGCATTCTTTTTAAGGTCTTTTTCTTGCTCGTTAAGCTGAAAAATCCTCGAGTTTACTTCTTCTCACTCATACAACTCCCATAAAGAGGAACAAATATTATTGTTATGGTCTTTTTCTCACTTATTAATCTGAAAAAACCTCAAGTTTACTTCTTCGGGCTTGTAAAACTCCCATGAAGAAGGTTGAGCCATTCCTTTTTTATCTTTTTCTTGCTCTCCAATCTAAAAAAGATACCACGAGTTTTCTTTGCCTGACTCGTAATTTGTTTTACAAAGAATATCGAGTTTAGTTTGTTCCGCTCGTATTGTAACAAAATGAAGCAAACGTCTATTGAGCATAGGCTTATCTCTTTATGCAGACTCAATGGACTAACTACTAAAAAGGAACTGTGCTGTGTATACTGTTAAATAGTTTTCGCACCTGGTCACCAACCATGACAAATATGCCTCCTGGAGTCTTCTTTAAGCTCTTTTTGACTCTTTAAACATGAAAATACCACCGAGTTCACCCTTCCTATATGTATTAAACCTAAGAAAAATGGGTAAAAATAGGAGAAAAGCATGGTTATTACTATTTATATCAGTTGGAATTTTTTATGGTAGCACTCTACTGTCTATCCCTTGAACATGGCACTTATCCATCATATTCATCTTTCTTTAGCTTCTCTTTGAACCCTTCCACATTATGTGTCTTTCCTTGATACCCAAATGTTCCTACATCTTTGTTTCCTTCTCATCCTGATGTTCTTGAGTCTAAGATGCCTAGTCTCCTTGGTGTCATGCCTTCTATTGTTCAAGGAATTGTATACTCTTTATTAACCTTATCAACCAATTGATCATGTGCCCTATTTCCCTAAGTCATTTCATCTTATTATTCTACATTATCACCAAAATAAATCACTTTTGTCATGTTTCACGTTAACTGATGTAAGACTCCTTATTTCCCACCTTTTATAGATCCCTTCCTATCGAATTCAACAAATTATTTGGGAAGCAAGTTGATAAACATCACAACACCCTTTTTAGGTGGACTAATCCTTCTTGCGGATAAGATGGATCTACCTAGATCTCAAACAGTACCTCGTAACAAACAAGAAAAGAATTGATACCTTTCCTTAGCTTATGACTGATTGAAACTAGTAATATGCGAAGAATCACTTACCGATTTAATGAAGTGCCAGTTGAAGTCCTTTCAGTGCTTTCCACAACCAGCTTCTCCTTGATGCTTTAGAGGGCTTTCCAATGTTTTCCACAACTTGTCCATGATTCTCCAAAAGAGATATGCATAGAAAGAAACCTAAAAAAATATCAAAGCATATAACATATACAATCAAAGGTAAATGAAATTCTTAACTCAACATACATCATAATTTGAATTAATAACCAGCTATAAACCATGTGAGTGATCAAGGAATCTCACAAATAATATCAGAATATACATGATTAATAAAGAACAATTTCTTTTATTGAATTCAAAGGAGAACAATCTTACAACCTGATTGCCTTGATGTCACAAGCCTCTTCCCATGACCTCCAACCTTCTCTTTGGATGAAAAGCCTTCTACCCCTATTTATACAACATAAGCCTAACTTCAGTGGTCCTCCCCAACCCTATGGGTTGTTTTTGATTTATAGGCTAAGAGGAGGAGGTTTGGGATACTCTTTTTAAGGGATGAGATCCAAAAATGGTGGGATAGGGGATCCACAAAGAGAGGGAATTAGCTCCATGATGAGAGGGATCAAGCTTGAGTAAGCATCAATTCGAAGCTTTTAGTTGGGAAATATTCGACTAACAAAACTTCTATATTTTGCTTCTTATTTTTTTATGTGCGTTAAGTCATGTGCATAGTTCATAGTGTAAGACAATGTGCACTTTTGCGTTGACTTTAATGGTCAAGTCTGCATATGCGCAGAAATTGGCTAGGAAATTGTGTATGCAATTAAAAATAGGTTTTTGGGACTTGTAATCCAGAAATATCATTCTCTTTTGGATTGTTTAGGTTCTATCCTTGCAGGGGGATGATTTGGAACACTTTAATGGATAAAAAAAGATTCAGAATGATGTTCATTTGTCTAATATGACAAAACGATGTATAATAGATTTCCCCCTAAAGTGCAAAAATAAGAAAAGATGTTTGACGACTGAAGTGCTTTATAATGCCAAGGTTCTGATTAGAGACCATAGTTGGAGACTTGAAACAATCAATCAAAGGTTACAATGCAATATATAATCATCACTGAGGTAGGCATTCCCATACTCAGAGCATAAATATATCAAATAATCAATATGAAAATAAATCTGAATATCCATGTCAACAAACGAAACATTATGGACGTAGCCATCAATGGATATATGCTTACAATCATAAATATTTAACAACTCCACACAACCTGGATGGATGAAACTATATCTAGGGTCTTGATATCCATATATCGATCCTTAGTACGAATCTAACCATTTGAGTGAATGCCTCGTAGTCGAAGATGGTGGAAACCACTTGATTACTGGTCAATGATGTGAACCATTAACAAGTGCGAAAGAAACCATCAATAATGACAATGGTTCTCAAGGTACTTCTAGTACAATTTATGAAGTGTGAAAAAATTACTTGAGGTTGAACACTCATAGAATCATTTGATGAAAGGTCAATGATGGGAACCTATCATCGAAGGTGAGAAACCTACCATTAAGGCATGTAGGCTCCAAGGTATCGAAGAAATTTTCTAGATCAACTTCCTAGATAGTGAGCTGAAGTCGATAGGAAGCAACCCATCGCAGGAGGGCCTATGACATGAAACTCATGTCAAGTTTTGAAGAAATTTTTTTGGAGCATTCCAGGACTGACAAAGGGATGGTTGACACGATTGAAGGCTATAAAGTGCAAGGTAATTTTGATTGAGGTTTGATTTCTCTTGAACATATTGGTGACACATCATTATGACTTGGAAACATTTGACTAAAAAATAATACCCAAAACCAACTAAAGACTTTCAATGCGGTATGGTCAATTAAGAGAAAAATGGATTTCCCAACCTAGACACAAAAATGACGGAGCGTCATGTTCAAGAGCGACATATTGCCTTTTGTAATACAAAAAAAACATTCTTTCCCAATTCCCCCCCACCATTACTGGCAAGTACCTCTTTATTTTTGTGCAAACTTGAGGAGGATAACATATGCTTGTCCTGTGAGCTCATCCTTCGGATGAGTCTTCAGAGTATTTTTAAAGAACCCTAGGAAGGAGTGGTTCGGTCTCATCATGATTGATGATTCCCACACTTTTTATGTTTAACGAGTCCAACGAAGGGGTAACTCTATGTTGTTTTCATGTTTAATGAGTTTGAAAAGACACGAAAAGAAAAATCATTCAGTCCTCTCAACGCAAAGTTTTAACGAGCCTAGAGAAAGTAAAGCTCAGTGTTTTTCAATTCTAGGGAATTAGGAGAAAAACATAAGTAAACTCCACAGTGTCCATTTTCCTAAATTTAGTCCCTCAAACGGGGAAAATGGTAAGATAATGCAAGAGAGAACTCTATTGACCATGATTACTCAACGTATACCTTTTTCGTAAATAGTCTAGTTCAGTCCGTAAAAGGGGTAAACATATACTTAATAGATGACTATTCATTTATGTTTACGAGTTCGAATAGTCAGATAATTGATGATATTTTCATGTTTAGGGAGTATGAAAAGGGATTAAAGAGAACTACCATGTTTTTATTTTTTTGCAAGTTTTAACGAGTTTGAAAATGTGATAAAAATGTACTCATCACCAAAATGATTCATTTTCGTAAATAACTTATGTTCTGCACATTTAAAATAAAAAATTATCGTAACTGCTTAAAAACATTAAAAATTTGGATTTTCAGAAGCTTAAGGAAAAAAATAATATTTTAATGGGCCTAAAAGGCTTATAAAAGTCTAAAAAGTAAAAAATCTCTTACCATTTGAGAGTCATTGAGTGCATTTTTCACCAAAAACTTCAGAGGTGGATTCTAACCAAACCAGTGGATCAAATTAGGAACCGCTTTCTCTAGGTAAGAGATCTTTCCGTTATCTTCGTTTTGATTGCTTTCATTTTTATTTTAATTGTGAATATAACATTTTTGAGGGTGTTTTATGAATTCAAAAATCGCCCTCAGTGTGCATAGTCTCTCCTCAGCGAGTTTGTGCATACTGACCTGATTTTTACACTAAAAATTGAGATTGCACGGTTTTTCAAAGCTAGAACCACACAAATTGAAGTGAAAACTTCTTGATACGCAGAATATATAATATATATATATATATAATATATATATATATATATTATATTAATATATATATATATATAATTATATATATATAATATATATATTATATATATATTGATTACATTGGGGGTTCCTGGCTTATATATTGCCATGGGCAACCTTTGGGGAAAGGGCATGATCTTATGATCGTGTCCTTTTGTCTAATTTAACCTGAAATTAAATACTAACTAATTGTTTACATAACATTGCCTTCCTCTCGAAAGAATGCTTTTTCCTCGAAGCATACGTAACGATGGATGTTGTTGACAAAATGCTTCATTCTCCCAAGAAGCGTCTTGTTCGGGCAAGTCTTTCCACTTGATCAGAACTCCAAGATGATCAAGGTCCCACACTTTAAAAGGTCTTGGAATAATCTCTCAATTTTTGTTTTTTGGTGATGTGGATATCGGTATGACTTGATGTTGACGGGGTCTGACCCTGCCTTGACTTCTATTATATGCTCAATTTCCCTATTAGGCGACATCTTCATAAGTAGGTCTTGAAATACTTTTTCATGCTTCCAAATTAGATCTTGTATCTTTGGTGACTCTTCACTGGTCATATTTGCAGATAACATTTCTAATTGGTGACATTGTACTACATAAGCGGGTGCTCCTTTTCGACTCATCTTCATCATCTGAGATGATGATATAATTTGATTCTCTGGTGCTTGGAATCCGTGTAATTTGTACTTATGACCTCCCCATTTGAATTTTATAAATTGTACTTGATGGTTGGTAGCATAAGTGCCTAAAGTTTGTAGCCATTGGATACCTAAGACTACATCTACTCCTCCTAATGGTACTGTGAAGAATGGAGACTCTCAATTAAAGTCTTGAATTTGCAATTTGACCTTATGACATTTCCTCACCTTTTCAATATTCTTACCATTAGCTACCATCACTTTCATGTTTGGTAAGGGAAATGAAAAAATATTGAGTCTCTTGGCCACGGTTGCATCTAAAAAATTGTGTGCTACCAGAGTTGATGAGAACCACTACATTGTTCTTCTTTATGTGTCCTTTTAACTTTAAGGTCTGAGGTTATGATATACTTGTCTTAGCTGATAATGACACTTTCAGAATACTTCCATCATCTAATTCTGCTGAGAATTCTGGGGCATCTTCTATTTCTTCTATGTCAAAATATTCACTGTTTGAATCATTGGTTGCTTCACAATTATATAGGCTCTTTGGTTCTTTTCCTTTAGCACATCTATGTTTGGGGTCCCACTTCTCACCACAATGTTTGCATTTACCCTCTTTTATCCTGTGTTTCCACATTAGATTTTTCATCTTCACAACGATGTGGTGTAACAGATATTGTATTATTTGAGTCCACATACTGGGGTATTCTTCGTCTTGAATATGTTTTTTCCGATTTTGACCAAAATATTTGTTCGAATTTCTTTTCGGCTGTTTTTGCTTTTCGTCTTGCTACTTCTATTGATGTAATGTCATGCATCTCAAGTTCTACTTGTAAATTGGTTTTGAGTCCTGAGATGTATGATTGAATTAGACGAGATTTTGATAACCCAGGTACTTGTGTTACTAAGGTATCCCATTCTTGAGTGTATTCGTCCACACTTCTTTTTTGTCGTAATTTGATGAGTTTTGAAAAGAACTCTTCTTCCTTTACACCTTGGAATCTTTTAAAGAATGCATCCTTAAATTTTCTCCAGCTAATGACTTGTGTTGTCTTTTTCCACCACAAATACCAATTATATGCTTCCCCTTCCATTTTCATGGATGCATGCCTGTGCTTTTCGTCATCATCATTGATGTCATATATCTCAAAGTATTCTTCTGCTTTATTTATCCATGCAACATTGTTCTTTTCATTTGCATCGAATTTAGGCATCTTGACCTTTTCCCTTTGCTGGTATGTCGCGAATGGTTGAGCGAAAAAGGGGTGTTGATTGGTAAAGGTATCCCAGAGTTGCTTGTTTGTAAGAGTCGCATTACTAATTTCTTGGTGGGGTGTCGCTGATTTTTCGGGGATTC
Source organism: Pinus taeda (assembly GCA_000404065.3). Classification (NCBI taxonomy): domain Eukaryota; kingdom Viridiplantae; phylum Streptophyta; class Pinopsida; order Pinales; family Pinaceae; genus Pinus; species Pinus taeda. The sequence goes on along the minus strand of APFE031143064.1, from coordinate 155,861 downwards.
AACTTTTTCATGAGAGTCTGTTGATTTCATTGAATTTGATGAGTTGTGCTCTTGATTTTCTTCATCTTCTTGTAGTAGTTGTGCGGTTGTATAATTCATCTTTTTACACAGAAGTTTTAGCAATGTTAAGGCCTCTTTGAGATCTACTTCTGTTTGGACACGGTGATTTTCCATCTTTATTTCTATTCAATTTTTCGTATCCTAAAGATTTTTGATATTGTTAGCCTGCCCCTTAAGCTTGATCTAGAAATCATCTAATCTTTTATTGACCTCGCTGTGGTTGTTATTTATCTTGTGCTCCGCGTCAACCAATTTTTTTTGGAAATTCACCATTGTCATTGTCGACATCGAGCGAGTTTGTGGGGGCGTATATTTATCTGCAAGCTTAAATTATTATTATTATTTTTTTTTAATTTTTTTAATTTTAATTTTTTTTTATAAATTTAATTTTATATATGTATATGTATATGTATATGTATATATATATGTATATGTAATATGTATATGTATATATATATAATATATATATATATATATATATATATATATATATATATATATATATATATATATATATAATATATATATATATAATATATATATATATAGTTTTAAACTATATAATATTTTTATATATAAATAAATTATATATATCATATATAATATACAACATTTATATATAACTAAATTAGATATATCGTATATACATAATATATGTTATATAACATATATTATTTAATATAGCTTAGTTGTATATATTATAACTTATATAACGAAAAATATCGAATTTAGAAATTTAATCAGATTGAAAGGGTACGACCGTGAGCCAATGGCCACGGTGTTTGACTGATGGTAAACGTTGCATAGTTTTAAGGAATGATCGGACGGGGGAATGTGGTAGGTGGAATAGGTGTGGATAGTGCTGATAGCTATGGGTCGATGAAAGCGGACAGAACAGTGGAAACAAACAGAACAACGGACTAGTGCGGAGGATGTCGGTGGGGACGGGGTGTGCAGAAGACTACGGAAAGGTGTTAAAGACTGCTGACGATGAACATTTTAGTATACGTCATAAAGGGAATTGGTGGATGAGAAGATAGGGACATAGAAGTTAGTGGGTCGGCCGAATTAACAAGGGCAGGAAGAGATGGACAATAACAATTTTATACAAAGATAAATGGCATAATGGTGACAGCAGCATGGTACGCCGATGGGCACATGAAGTGGTGACCGCGGGGTGGACTGAAACGGGAACGGAATTGTGACAACAACATAACGATGGATTGCAGTGGAATGGAATACGCGCCAGTGGATTGGAAGCAATGATGTCCGTGGAGACAGGTATGGACGAGATAGGGTGTGCAGCTGGACGGAGGGTTTTAGCGGCTGACATGTGGAACGGTGTCGAAACTAATGAAGACAACGAATTTGAGGGCGTGGAATGTAAACAAGGATACATGGAGAGTAAGGGAACAACGACAGCAGAGGGAAACTGATGGTAGCAGATCAACAGAGCCCGAGGAATGAACTTGCTTTGATACCAATGAAGCGAAAAACTTCTCGATACGCAGAATATATATATATATATATATACATACATTGGGGGTTCCTAGCTTATATATCGCCATGGGCCCATTGGGGAAAGGGCATGATCTTATGATTGTTCCCTTTCGTCTAATTTAACCTAAAATTAAATAATAAACCTAAAATTAAATACTAACTAATTTTTTACATAACACAAATCCACACTGTTTGTAAAAGACGGTTGCACACAATGCTGAGGGATTTGAAAAACCATGATAAAATGCCCAAATTTCTTTGCAAAGATTATCACAATGTTTTCTAATGATCCTCCATGTTTATTTGCATGGTTTTGATCTACAAAAATGGAGTGGAGAGAGAGAGAGAGAACACAAAGATCAAGATGCAACAACTTTGAATCATCCAGAAACACTACATGATTTGAGAGATTGTGGCCTGTATAAATTTTTCATGATGCCGGACATGAAGGCTCAGTTAGATTTACTGGCATGGATTGTGGGAAGATGGAATGTTTAGGAAGAGTGCTTCAAGATTGGAGACCATAGACTCATGATAGATGCAGATGACATCTATTTCTTGACTGGGCTTTCACGTTGTGGAGTTGACATTTATTTGTATGGTCACAGACGAGGTGGAGAAACAACTACCACTTACCTACTGCAACATTGTTTTCCAGGGGCCGAGCTCAAAGACGAACGAATTGACATGAAATCCATTGAGAGGCTTCCTTTGAGGACCATTGAATTTACTGTTGCAAGATTATGTGGGAGTGCAATGTTAAAAATATTAACATGAATTTCCATTTTAATTTGTCCTTGAATTAAATTGTGAATTAAATCGAAATTCTATTCTCATAGCAACTTATAATAGTTAATTAAGTTAAAATGACTTAGGAAATTCGAGTTGGAAGTCCATCTAGAGTCATGTAGAGTGATCCCTAAATTTTAGCATCCTAGGTTGAGTTCTTTTGAGTTGTAATTATATATCTCATTCTAACTGAGTTATAGTCAGTTAAACAAGCTCTAACTGTTGGAGGAACTAGTAGGAGGTCTAGTAGTGGAGTTGTGCATTATTGCATCACTATTACCACACCAATTAACTAAAGATTCACTCATAAATATCTCATGCATGTCAGTTTAGAGAAAGACCTAGTTGAGATTAGACTTGAGGGAGAATGAACTATCAATTGTATAATTTTACGAGTTGTACAGACATTGCATGCAATCAGTTGAGGACCTATGTTTGGATTGCACAATTATGGAGAGTGGATTTCCCAATTAAATACAGGCTAATTCTCTCAGGAATTGCACAAGGAAGTAGGGGATTGGCAGGAAATAGAATTGGATAAGTGTTGACTTGAGCTAGTTTTTGAAGCAGAGTTAGATTGTACTAGTGCAAGAATTGTTGGGTTGAACCAAAATTGTATTTTCTTCTCAGATCTTCTAGTTAATGCAATATAGATAGTCAAGGTTTTTAGCGGTTCCTTTCCCCAGATAAATATTGTGTTATGCGTGATTTCTATTCTTCCTTTTCTGCTTATTGTTTTTATCGATCAATTTTGGTTTCTGTTGAAGAGTAGAGTATATTCTTGTCTGATGTCTTAGCATATCCATAAGCTTGTCAATCTACATAGTAAAAATCCACATGGTATCAGAGTTGAAGAAAATATAGAAGAGGAGAATTCGAGTTTGTTGTGTAGGTGAAAATTGAATTTGTAAGTTCATACTTTAGAGTAAAAAATATGTCATTATACGATTTGTGACTTGAGTATGCACTGGAGGGAAACTCAAATTACATATCTTGGAAGGACACGATGGAGCCAATGTTAGAAGACAATGGCCTCAAGGAATTCGTAGATCGTGACATTTATGAGCCTCCAACATTTGATTCTAAAGATATGGATGAATGGAGAAAGTGTGTGGAAAAAAGGAGAAGGATTATCCTGTAAGGGGTTAGAGATCACATTGTCTTGAGTCTCCATGGCAAGGATACTCCATACTTAATGTGGAAGGCATTGACAAAATTGTTTCAAAATAGTAGTGACCATAGGAAGTTAGCATTGAAGGACAAAATTAGAAAGATCAAGATGGAGAAGGGAAAATAAATTCCGAAGTACTTAACCAAGTTCACTCATTGTTGAGTTGAGCATGGAAGTGTCAGGATTGCTGTTGTCGAAGATGATATGGTGAGCCTAACTCTTCTAGGAATTCCCAAGAGCTGGCACAATTACCAAGACTCAATTAATGGGAGGGAAAAGCTACTAGTTTGGGAGTGGTTGTGGTTAGATTTCATAAAGGAAGAAATTCAGAGGAACACCAGAGAGGGATCCTCATCAAAGGCTGATGGTGAGGAGAATTGTGCCTTAGCGGGCAAGACAAAGAAATGGAAGGGGAAGTCATCCCATTCCAAATCATATTCTTGTCATGGTGGCAAGAAGAAAGACATGTCAAAATTCGAGTGCATTCACTGTCACGATATGGGACATTTTTTCACAAAGTGTCCACTCAAGAAGGCTAGTAAGAAGCCCTCAGAAGAAGCGACAGGTGAGGCTCTTGCCCCACAATTCAAACTAGACTTTACCCTCATCGCTTGTATGGTGTCATTAATGATCGGTAGTGTATAGTACCTAGACAGTGGAGCTTCTTTCCACATGACTAGTGACAAAGAGCTCTTCAATAACTTGGAGGAGAAGGATCTCTAGATGCATAACGAGATGGGTGATGACGGGAGGTATATTGCTACCAAGCTTGGTACAATTACCTTTCAGAGGGAGTCGGGTTCTCCCCTCACTTGGAGAGATGTTATGTATATTCCCAGACTGAGGAAGAACTTGGTATCTATTTCCATGTTGGAGGATAGAGGATATGATGTGATCTTTAGTAAGGGATAGGCGTTCCTTTGTCACATAGCCATGAGATAGGTGAAAAGGATAGGGGTTCGTGTGAAGAATATCTACAAGTTGGAGGTAGAATATTGTGTTGCCTTGAGCATGAAAGTAGAGAAGGTGCAGAGCTGAGACATTGGTGAGTTGTGGCATAGGAGGTTGGGTCACTTGCGTCATGGAACTTTGAAAATCATGCATCAAATTTCTACCGGTCTTCCCAAGGGTGCACTAGAGCACGTTGACACATGCAAAGGTTGTACATTAGGAAAATACACCAAGGCTTCTTTTCATGACAAAGACATTCGAGCACATGGGATCCTCTATCGAGTCCACTCAGATGTGTGGGGACTGTTCTTGATAACATCCATGGCCAAACATAAGTATTATGTTATATTTGTTGATGATTTTTCTCGTAAATGTTGGATATTCTTCGTGTAGAAGAGACTTTTGCAAAGTTTTGTGAATTTAATGCCTTGGTCGAGAAAGATACTGGCAGAAAAGTTAAATCTCTTAGGAGTGATAATGGTGGAGAGTACGTGTCAAATGATTTTAAAATCTTTTGTGCCATAGAAGACATTCGATGAGAGTTGATAGCACCTCATAAACAACAACAAAATGGGGTGGCTGAAAGGAAGAATAGAAGCATTGTAGGGGTGGCTAAAAGGAAGAATAGAAGCATTGTAGGGGTGGCTGAAAGGAAGAATAGAAGCATTGTAGGGGTGGCATGGGTGATGTTTCATGATCAGGGCCTACCACTACACTTGTGGGCCAAGGCATGCAGCACAACTGTTTATGTGTAGAACAAAATTCCTCATAAAATTCTTGGGATGAGTACACTGGAAAAGGATTTTTCATGGAAGAAACTAGATGTGGGTCACTTCATGATTTTTGGTTCATCAGTCTATTGCCATTTAACCAAAGATGCACAAAATAATCTTGAGCCAATAGCAAAGTTGGGGATATTTGTGGGGTACAATGATACACCTCACAACTATCGGGTGTACTTTCTGACCAATAGGATGACAATGGTTCATAGGGATGTAAAAGTCGATGAAGAGAAGACCATGAGATGTTCCCTTGAGAGGGAGCTTCAACTACATGTAATTGAGGAGCTTTTAGCTCCTAAGGAGGAACCTCAGATTGATGTGGAGCAACCACATGCAAAGGATTAGGGAGTGGATACACCCACTCATGCAGAGTCTTCAGTAGATGGAAGAAAGTGCACTAGAGAGGCTGATAGGTTATTACATGATGCTAGAGAGAATGTAGGAGCATCCACATCATAGTGCAGGTAGAGGAGGTCACTGGAGAGGTACACTGGATACATAGATCTTATGAGCGGATGTGTAGAGATTGAGCCATATTTTGTTGAGGACGCAGTGCAACAACCAGTTTGGGTTAATGCCATGGTTGAGGAGTATGACTCCATTATCAGGAACAATGTTTGGGATGTGGTCCCAAGACTGGCAGACAAGTTAGCAGTGAGTTCCCGGTGGCTTTACAAGATAAAGAAAGAAATATATGGTAGTGTGGAAAAACACAAGGCCATGTTTGTGGCCAAAGCTTTTTCTCAAGTAGAAGGGATTGATTACGATGAGACTTTTTCTCCTGTTGCAAATTACTCATCAATCATATCCATTTTAGCACTGTCAATGTAGATGGGATGGAAGATGCATTAGATGGATGTAAAGATAACCTTCCTTAATGGCATGATTGAGGAAGAGGTGTATAATGAGAAACCTGAAGGTTTTGATACCTTCAACAGAGAGTCACATGTGTGCCGACTCATGTGAGCATTGTATGGTTTGAAACAAGCACCTCATGCTTGGTACACCAGGATCGATAGCTATTTCATGAGGTTGGGCTTCACCAAAAGTGAATAAGATGCAAACCTTTACCATATTGTGGTTGAAGGTAAATTTTTGATTATTGTTTTATATGTCGATGATTTGATTTTGATAGGTGATGATAAGATGATCAAATCTTGCAAAGAGGACCTTGAAGAGAGTTCGAAATGAAGGACTTGGGGCTCATGCACCACTTTTGGGCATGGAAGTATGACAAGGTGATAAGGAAATTTTTTTCTCTCAGGGTAAGTATGCCAATGAGATACTCAAAAGGTTTCACATGGAGACTAGTAAACCCATGGAGACTCCTCTAGCAGGTAATTGGAGGAAGGAGGATGCTAATTCCGGTGAAGTTGTGGAAGTTACTATTTATAGGTAGATTGTGGTTTCACTGATGTATTTGGTGAATACATGACCATACATGTGCTATGTAGTTAACCACGTTAGTCAAGCGATGGTTAAGCTGACCAAGCCGTATTGGAAGGCAACCAAGCATGTGTTGAGATACCTCAGAAGCACTACTTAGTATGATTTATGGTACATACATATAAAGGGAGTGAAGCTTCAAGGCTTCACCAATGCAGATTGGGCATGAATCCCATCTGATAGGAATAGAACATCAGGAGGGATATTCAGTATTGGGTCAGCAACTATTTCTTGGTACAACAGGAAACATAGATCAGTTGCACTCATTTCAATAGAGGCGGAGTACATGGTTGCTAATCAAGCAACTTGTGAGGCTATCTGGATGAGGAAGATTCTGGTTGGTTTGTTTGGTCAACAGATAGATCCAACTGTGATTTACTGTGACATTTAGAGTTGTATCAAACTATTTGAAAATCAAGTTTTTCAGGATTGGTCCAAGCATATTGATATCCGGTATCATCATTTTCGAGATTGTGTCACAAAGGAGAATTATGTTGTTGGAGTACATTTCCACAGAGGAGCATGATATAGATATTTTGACAAAGGGTTTATCAAGATGAAAATTCGAGTTTCACAGAGGCAGGATCAGGGTAGTGGATAATCCCTTTCTTATTGAGAGGGAGTGTTAAAAATAACAACAAGAAATTCCAATTTAATTTGTTCTTGAATTAAATCGTGAATTAAATCGAAATTATATTCTCATAGCCACTTGTAATAGTTAATAAAGTTAATTTGACTTAGGAAATTCGAGTTGGAAGTCTATATAGAGTCATGTAGAGTGATCCCTAAATTTTAGGGTCCCAGGTTGAGTTATTTTGAGTTGTAATTAGATAACTCATTATAACTAAAGATTCACTCGTAAATATCTCATGCATGTTAGTTTAGAGGAAGACACAATTGAGATTAGAGTTTAGGGACAATTTACTACCAATTGTATAATTTTCCGAGTTGTATAGATGGTGCATACAATTAGTTGCGGACCTATGTTTAGATTGTGCAGTTATGGAGAGTGGATTTCCTAATTAAATACAAGCCAATTCTCTCAGGAATTTCATAAGGAAGTAGGGGCTTGAAAGGCAGCAAAATTGGCAGTGTTGGCTTAAGCCGGTTTGTGAAATAATGATTAGATTGTACTAGTGCACGAATTGTTTGGGTTGAAGAAGCATTGTATTTTCTTCTCAGATCTTCTAGTTATTGCAATATAGATAGTTGAGTTTTGTAGAAGTTTCTTTCCCCAAAGAAATATTGTGCTATGTGCTATTGATATTTTTCCTTTTCTGCTTATTGTTTTCATCGATCAATTTTGGTTTCCGTTGAAGAGTAGAGTAGATTCTTGTCTTATGTTTTAGCATATCACATAAGCTAGTGAATCTACATGCAATGCTTCATTTACTCACCAAGGCTCAAATGCATATTTTTGTGGAGTGTTCACAAACTATCATATTCAACTGGTGTGAGGGAGTTTTTTCCAATTCCAAAGGGCAATTGACTAGAGTAAAGATTGGAAAACTCAAAAACTTTGGGTATGGTTCCATTGTGATTTCCTTTGCTCTAGAGATGATCCCTCCTTTTTCCCCATAGGTATCCATAGATGCATGAGGACTGCGAGATCGTCATATGCTAAAGTGGGTTACGTTGATGACATGCCACAGAGGTGGTGATGGCCAAACTACGACTCCTGAATTATTTGGATGGCTGGATGTTAGATCATCATGATCGAGGACTTTACATATGCAAGCATGGATTACACTAGTGATCTAGATATCCTACTTCCTGCTGGAATGCAGTGGGGTGACATAGGTAAAAATTTCACATTTTGGTTGTTTTGTGTTTTTAATTTTTTTTTTTTATTTTTGGCATCCAAAATTAGCTATCCAAAATAATCATGTAGATGTGGGTTTGGTCAGGCCAGTAGGACTACATTAATTTGACAAATGTGGTGAGGACCCAACAAATCCTGTGGTACAAAACCCTGATGCAGTAGAGGCTTTGACTAAGCTTGAGCACAACCTAGAGATGTTGACTCTAGATATCCCAAATGTTGGGATTGATGATTTTCCTCTCCATTACCAAAGGCATGCCATGGGATTTCTTGGGTCGATCAGCCGCATGCTATGACGAGTAGCTCACGCCATCATCTGCTACCATGATCATCATGCTTAACTACTAGTCACAATGCTAGATTTTTCTTTTTGATATACAGATATGTTTGGATAATAAAGGCCATGGGGCCTCATGCCTTAGATGACATTTTGTAAATCCACACTTTTTACAAACATTTTAGTTAATGAAAACTACTAATTTTATCTTAGTTTATCTTGTACAATTTGTGGATGAATATTGTTTTTCTTTCTTACAAATGTCTATTTAACACATAGTTAGCCAATGCATCAGTTACTATGTTTCAATGTCGTGGAATGTGTTTATATGAAATGTAATCAAACTCTCTTTCCAAGAGACGAACCCGCAAAAACATTCTTAACATTGTGGAACTTATTACTGAACAAACACCATTTAAATGTGATATTATGAGTTGAGAATATAACCTAATGATCAATCGACAAATAAAAAATGAAATGGCATTAGCTAACAACGCAATAACTGCACTATATTATGTGATGATATTCGTTGTTTGACCAAGGCATATTCGATGACTAGAAACTCGCACATGAGTGGGTTAATAAATAGGCCAAGATGCAAAATAAAAATTCCATGTACTACGACTAAGGCCATCATCAAAGGCAATGTAAGTTTGAGGGAGCATCGACATTTGCAAATAAAGTGTAACACAAGATAAGCAGGAGAAGTAGTAGAAATTTTTAAAAAGATGCTAATAATGCCACACAAAACATGATACAACAATTTACAATGTACCCATGGATATGAACATGCCCCCTGAGCATCGTTTGATCTGCTTAAGTAAACTACAAGCTACCAATAGGCAGATGAAATGAAGGTTCATTGATAAAATCAAATGAAAGACTTAATTTAAAGGGGGGTTTATTTAATTTTTTAATGTGCTTGAGACATAACTATGCTCATGAATTTCATAAATGGGTTTCATTTTTATGCGAGATTGAAACGAAAATAACTATGCTCAGACTTTATTTCATTTTTTAGTAAGGATGACATAGTAAAGAACCATCCTCAAAATAACTTGTTTCATTTTTTAATGAGGTTGACACAACAAAAGAACTATCCTCACAAGAACTTGTTTCATTTTTTTAATGAGGTTGACATAACCAAAGAACTATCCTCATAGGAACTTGTTTCGTTTTTTAACGAGGTTGACACAACAAAATAACTATCCTCACAGGAAATTGTTTCATTTTTTATGAGGTTGACACAACAAAATAACTATCCTCATAGGAAGTTGTTTCATTTTTTTTAACGAGGTTGACATAGTAAAATAACTATCCTCACAAGAACTTGTTTCATTTTTCAATGAGGTTGACACAACAAAAGAACTATCCTCATAGGAACTTGTTTCATTTTATAATGAGTTTGACACAGTAAAATAACCATTCTAATGGCCACTTGATCATGGCTTCCAAGTGTAGGAAACACATGTCAAGGGACATCCCTCGATAATTGCTTCCAAGAGGTCTTCATAAGAAGGAATAATAGTTCTCTAGAAGGAACACATGTCAAGGGACTCAACAGGGATAAGAAAACCAGGTTCAGATGTCCCCATTGAAGGGTTCACCATGTCAATTACTAGATATCAGTCAAAAGAAGTAGACAAAAAAGTAAGAGTCTCGCTTGGACTAGTAAATGAAAACATGGGACCCATTGCCACATAATTAACCCATGGTTGTGTAGATACCACTTGCATATAAGTAACATTAGGGGATGTCAGATGGCTAGTAGTCGAATCAAGACCAACGAATGAAAGCTACTCAATAGTCATAATGTTTCCATTGTGAGGGAAAGACATCACATGAAACATTGTTGATACGACAACTTTCACGGCATGGACATAGTCTTTCCCAAGGAGAAAATTGAAATCCAAGGGCGTTTGGACTACCATAAGATCAATACAGACAATTTTACCTTCCAAAGTAATCAGAAACTTAGGAACAATCCCTAAAGGTTCGCTAATGGTTTTGTTAAAATCTAACAGATTCTGTGTAATGCACAAGATGAGGGGAACCCAAAGCTTGCCAAGCAATTGAGGATAAAATATTAACAGAAGCAACTTCATCGACATTTGTGCGATGAACATTCTTACCATATGCTTTCACAATGATTTGGAAGGGTGGAAGAGGGAAGATGAGGATCTTTTAGTCTAATCCAATAAAGGGAAATAACCTTAGTACTTGGAGGGGGTTCAATGGAAACAATTGAAATTCCCCCTTGTTTAGAAGAATCTGAAGTAACACGACAAACCTGAGAAATATTAATTTCACTCTCTAAAGGGAGAATGGGATCAGATGAATGTGGAATCAAGATGGTTCATCAAACTAAGTGATATGTGTTTCACTCTCTAATGGAAGAGTGGGATTGACTGTACTTGGAATTAGATCAATCACTTCGTCAACTGATGGTAGGTTGGGAGAAAGTTTATGGTAACTAGTTTGAAGTTGTTGTTGTTGTGAAACAATAAGTTTCTCCAAAATTTTTGATGCTTTATCCATATGAGGGAAAATGTGACTATGATGAATCCCTTTGCATAACCTACAAGGAAAACTAACTTTACCCTTTTTCCCAGGAACTTGACAATCATTGGTTGATGGATCAACAGTAAGTTGATAAGAATTTTTCGACCATACTTCCAAGACCTTAGGAATACCAGGACAATTGATAAGGACGTGGTCACCCTTAAAAATCTTGCAAGGGTATTTTTTGCTTGCGATGCATGTTGGAATTTTCATGAACATTACCAATACTTAAAACCATGCTTGGTTGGTTGACTTCTTTCTTATCTTGGTTCTTCTTCTTCTTCTTAGTCACCTAGTTACTAGCATCAAGGATTTTACCAAGCGAAGAAGAAGAAAGGGAGGAGGACATGTTGGGTAAAGAAGGTAAAGGGTCAACATGAGGTTGGTGATGTTTAGATGGTGAACTCAGTTGAGGTGGTACAATTTGAGTATTTGGGATTAAATAAGTTGAAAACAACCACACCGGTAAATCTATCATGAATCCAGGAAGTGACAACGTAGCCATATAAGGAGAACTGACATTTGAAAAGTCAAGAAAAGGACTAGGATATCTGTTAAAAGGGGTTTATTTATCGAAAACTTTCGACATTGTTTCCATTGGATTCAACTTATATAAATTTATTACCAATATAAATAATATTCACAATCCACACCTAAGGTCTGTAAAATGTAAAAACAATAAAATAACACGCTAGTAAATCCAAGGAGTCAAACCATGCAAACAATTTTTTTCACAGTGAAATAACTAGTTGGTGATGAAATCCAATGTCGCAGAGATCAATGTAAAAATTGAATAAAGATAGAGTGATTGGAACTAGTTACATTGACAACTTGCTTAATGTACACGATTTGGTGCAAGTAACTTCACTTATGCCTTCTTGAGTGAATAATACCCTCCAAAAAGGTCCAAGTGATTCTAGCCAACCTCTGTTCTAGGTACAACAAATACTTCCTCTCCACTGTCACCTTGGATAATAGCACTATATTATGGTCTCTAAGATTACCACTTAAGACAATTTAACCTGGTGGGACAATCACAGATTAGACATATACACGAGGGAATAGTAATAAAGCTCAATCCCATTGAAATTTCCTCAACATGGTTAATGTGAGGTTTACTTCCAAGTGACTCTGAAGTACCTTTTGACATTGTTTTCAATAGGTGCAAATCACTCTACCGTAACCAATGAAGTGGGGCTGATCACTCCACTGGGTCCGATATGATCTCATGCTTAACTCCTTTGTAAGGGGAGCTTCCTAGAGCCAAACTGTAATAAATTTATTTACTCCCTATCGCAATATTCTACTATTTGTTTGCAACTTTGGAAAGTTATCTCACTTCCCTATTCCAAAGCCCTATAACCTGATCTAATGTAGGTGGAAATAGCCCTAAAATAATAAAAATTCTAAACTGATTTTATTAGCATTGTATTTTAAAATCTGTTACTTACTCAATGGGTAAATGGATGTGAAAATGATGGTGTTATAACCTAACTCAAAGTTAAATGCAATCGAACATGATATTGTGATCTTTTAATTTCAATGAGTTGTAACTAAAGTAAGGAAAGAGGTTTCATTTACTTTTCAAAGATACAAGAATCAATGGATCATTTCCAAGATACAAATTAGAGAGAATGCATAGTACATGACACTTGGACCTAATTTGTAAAATTAAACCTAGTTTCCTCAAAATATAAGTTACAAAAAGCAAATAATTTAATCTTAACAAATTCTTTCATACTCGAAAGAAACAATGAATTATTCCTTCAACGGACACAAGCCATAATCTCAACATGATGTAATGAGTTAGAAATCGCTATAAGAAAAATATTGTGTTGTCTTATAGAGAAATAATCAATGTTCACTTCGACTAAAGCAACAAACTCCAAATCACAAGTGCTTCCTTGAAAAACCCTAAATTTTTCCTAGTACTAATGATTCTTTGCAATTATGAAAACAAAGTACTTAATATGATATTTTGATAGAAAAAGGGCGGACGCAAGCTATCTCAGTAATGACATAACCTTCTTTTGAATAATCAACAATTCACCAGATAAGACCTTGAACCCTAATTTGCAAAAATAAATAATTCTTCAAGAAAGCAACCTAAGACATCAAATCAAAATAAAGAGGACATTTCCAGAAGGTAAACAAGTCTAACTAAACACAATGATTTGAAAGTTCATGGACTCAGCAATTGGAAAGATTAAATTTTCAAATATTTCAGGTATGTGTGTAGAAAACAGTTCAATCTAGTGTGCGTAGGCATTATTGCTAAAGGCTCAGTGCACATATATACACTCCGTGGCTAAATATAAAGTGCACACCTCAAGAAATTTTTAGAAAAAATAAAAATAAACCAATAAAATCACAAAATCTAAACTTTTGATTTATTTTAGACACTCAGACAGGGCTATGAGAAAAGGTTCAAAAGTAAAAACAAGGAGATGATGAAGAACGAGATGTTCCCTATTATGGTCACAAATTTGGTAGGAAGACTAATCCTTCTTGTAGAAAAGATGGATCTCCCTCGATCTCAAACAAAACCTAGTACCAAACAAGAAAAAAATTGCTACCTTTCCTTAGCTCATGATTGATTGAAACAAGTAAATGTGAAGAATCACTTACCAGTTTAACGAAGTTCCTGTTGAATTCCTTTTAGTGCTTTCCACAACCAAATTCTCCTCGATGATTTAGAGGCCTTTACAGTGCTTTCTACAACTTATCCATTATGTTCTAAAAGATATCTGCATAGATAAAAAAATACGAAAAGATCAGAGAATCTAGCATATACAATCAAACGTAAATGAAGTTCTTAACTTAGCCTACATGATAAATTAAATCAATAACTAGTTATAAACCATGTGAGTGATAAAGGAATCTCACAAATAATATCAAAATAGACATGAATAGGGAAGAATAATTTCTTTTTATTGAATTCAAAGGAGAACAAGCTTACAACCTGATTGCCTTGATGTCACAAGCCTCTTCCCATGATCTCCAACCTTCTCCTTGGATGAAAATCCTTCTAGCCCTATTTCTGTAGCATAATCTTACCTTTAGTGATCCTCCCCAACCCTCTGGCCTGTGTTTTATTTATAGGCCAAGAGGAGGAGGTTCAGGATATTCTTCCTAAGGGATGAGATACACAAATGGTGGGATAGGGGATCCACAAAAAGAGGGAATTAGCTCCATGACGAGAGGGGAAAGGCTTGAGTAAGAATCAATTTGAAGCTTTTAGTTGGGAAAGATTCGACTAACAAAGCTTCTAGATTTTACTTTTTATTTTTTACTTCCATTGAGTCATGTGCGTAGTGCATAGTGCAAGACAAAGCACATTTTTGCGCTGAATTTAATAGTCAAGTCTGCGTATGTGCAAAAACTTGATCGGGAATTGTACATGCAATCAAAAATAGATTTTTGTGCCTTGTAATCCAGAAATTTCATTCTCTTCAATATTTTTTAGGTTCTAGCCTTGCAGGGGGATGCTTTGAAACACTTTGATGGATAACAAAAGATCGACACTGATGGTCATTTTCCTAATGCGAAAAAATGATGTGTAATAACCCTAGAGATTGCAGTCCTTAGTAGCAGGTTTCCACATGTTTGATCAAGGATTTCATTATTGGTTCCCAATTAAACAACTGTACGAGATTTTAACACCAAATTCTTCTTCGCACTCTCTAGATTGTACTGTTCATCTTGGAGATAATCATCCTTATCGGTGGCAATCCTCACATTTATTAAAGGTTTCCATCATTGACCGGAAATAAACAAATTTCTCACATGTTCAACTTCAACTCAATACATCACATGTGTAGAGTTTGTAGAAATTTGAATAATATAACACTTATTCACAGAGATTATCATGATTATACACTATTTGCGGAATGCATGCATAATACATAACCTCCTCTACCGTTGATCATCAATTTGTGGAATTAAAAAAACAAACGCATGCGCACATTGAAACATCAATCACACATATCAACACAGTATGTAATGGGGAAAGCATACAACTGAAAACCCCCAACTATCTGTATATTATAATGATAGAGAACATGTAACAATACATAGTAGAATACTCCTCACAAGTACTCAGTACTATCTCCACATGCTACACAGAAGCTAACTCAGATCTGAACAAGCCACGGGTTCAAATCTCCTCCACTGTTTGCCTGCCTCTACTGCGCAATCAAAGTTGAGAATAGATGAGATCCAAGTTCGAATTCCCTTGGCTTGTACTGCGCAATCCTCATTGGCAATCTCAATCAATGATTGTGCAAATCTTATGCACAGCTGTAGTCACAACCGATAGTAGTCTCACCCTTTCACCCACCTCTAACACTTGCCTCCACTGAACTGTCCATGCACTGAGTTAACTGATGTATTCTTTAGTTGATTTATGAGTTAATAATTAGTGAATTAATTAATAATTAATTCACACCACTCATCACTAGTGTATTTGTCAGTTAGACTAAATACAACTAGTTCAACTAAGTCAAACTGAACACAACTTCATCAACTCCTCAATCAACTCCACCAAACTCAATCACTTGAGTTCTAACTGAAGTCCATCATGCAATAGCTCAACTAACCCATAGGAAAAGTGTGTTTCCTCCTGGAAGTTGCCTGTGCCACATCCGTAGCTCGAACTGAAGTGCTGCAAGAGAATAAGATAATGTTTATAGTCCAAATATTATTAAGAGCTAATAATATTTGATTGTTCTATTTTTTGACTGGCAGTCTAAAAATAGACTCCACCCATATGTCTAAAAATAGAGGTCCATCTATTTTTACCAACATGACCAATCTCCATAAATAGCATCCTGTAACTCATAGACCATGATCCATATGCCTAAAAATAGACATAGTCTAAAAATAGACTTTGCGCCAAAAATAGCCTATGGGCCCACTTAGTGAAGGCGACTTATTTTCACTAACCTCCATCATCTTGTTGCATTTTCAACAGAGTTATGCTATTTTGACTCAATGATGAAGACATTGGCTAGAAGCTTACATCAATCAACCTTATTTCCTATCCCAAGGTGCGTATATTGTTTCTGGAGACACATTATATCAAAATGATAATAGTATGACATCAATCCACATTGTGCTTATTGGTGGACACGATCTGTCATGGATCTATAGGATATCATTCCTCTTTATCTACTGAGCATGGGAATGCCTAACTTAGGACATGATTTATATATGACATATGTTTCTTGTTTGCATGCCTCCTTCCATTCTAACACTCTAAAACTCTCTTTTTCGACTACTTTATAAAGTATTTCGGATATTTCCTTCTTATTTGACTTCACACTTTAGGGGGCATATGTTATCTATGAAAATACCTCCTCATTAGCTTAGAGGAGTACACCATGATTTTTCCTGAGATACACCCAATTCTTTAGCATCTTAAGACTACAAGATGCCCGATTTTCTTTACACAAAGCATTATAGCATTGGTCCTGGTCATGAAACTTGTGTTACCCTTGCCATTAACACACTGCCTCTTTAGTAAACCTGTGTTATCAGGCTTTCACACATTCATGAGAAAAAATCCAAGCTAACTAACTATGAATCCTTATTTCATTGTGATTTCACTCAAGTAAACTCTAAAAATGTGGAATCTAATTACCTCCAACTCATCTATATATTTTTCCTATTTGGATAATGCCAATAAAGTGGGGTAAAGAATTAAAGCAAAGGAAACACCATCCACCCTAGGGATTTTACCTAATTTTCAATTAAGAGAGATTGAGTCTCCATAGCCTCATTCTACATATAAATTTAAGGCTAGGCCATTGAGAATGTGATAGGAATTCTATGTATTGTTATGTTGTCGATATCTTGTTTGAGAGAGAGTTTTTGAATCTAGGAGCTGGAGGAAGTCATGTTGCAACTTCATTTGGTTTTAATCTTCCCTATTTTCATTAATATATATGTCTACTGTTATTTCTTACATATTGTTGTTCAATACTTATGCATCTTATGCTTGTTTAATTATTGTTTGGAAGTTGGTTTTATAATGATGTATTTAGTGGTATGCAACTGTTCATTCATTAGTGTTTTAATTGACAATTCTATTATAATGTGAAGGTTTTTATTGTGTTCCTTTGCGTGTAGGATCAGTTTTTGGAGTTAGTTGGGATAGCTTGTCAACTACATTGAACCCTCCAACTAATCTACATGGGAAACAAGAGGGTTCTCCTTTACTGCCACTTTGTCAATTTCATTCTACTTCTTGTAATACTGAATAGGGTAGAGCTTAGGATAGTAGATCCCTTGACTTGTTTGTCTTTGGTTTTTGGGAAAACTCGATAGGATTTTTTTTTTTTTTTTTTTTTTTTTATTTATTTATTTATTTTTATTTTTTTTTTTTTTTTTTTTTTAATCCATCTGAGCATAATTCTATATAACAAAAATTATTGTTGTAGGAACTTGTGCTTGGTTAGACAAGCAGTAACCCTCTCACGTTTTCCCAGAAACCTGAGATAAACATGGAAAGTGATGGAATATCCTAAGGCTTGACACTTTCAACAATGCAATAGTAAAGCAAAAAATGATAAAGAAATGCCAAGGAATAACCTCTTCGTTTCTCCCTGTAGATAAGTTGGAGTGATCAATGTAGTTGAGAAGTGCCCCCCAGCTAACACCAAAGTCTAATCCTACACACAATAGGAAAAATCCAAAACTTCACAACATAATAATCTCATCAATTAAAAACATAAGAAATAAAAAACTACACATTGATGAATGTATTAAAACAACTAATCTCCCAAACAATCATCAATAAAACACAAGAAGTAATCATTAGACAATAGTTTGGAAGAAAGGATAATCAATCTATATTATTAAATAATAGGAAGAAGATTACAACCAATAGATGAAGCTGCAACAACACCTCCTCCAACTCCTAGCTCTAAGACTATCTTTCTAAAAGAATACCTCAATAGAATAATAATACATAGAATTCCCATATCTTTCTCAACGATCAAGTCTTCAATTTATAGGAAAAATGGAGGCTAAGGAGACTATCAGTTTCTTTCTAGTGAAATTTGGGCAAACGCTTTGGGGTGGATGATGTTTCTTGATGCTTCAATGATTTTATATTATTTATAGTGATTTAATTATTTAGGAAAAATCTATATATGAGAAAAATGAAATTAGATTCCACCTTTTAAGAGTTTCCTTAAGTGAACAAGAGTGTCATAGTGAGTTAACTCAACCTTTTTTCCTTGTGACATAGTGAGAATTTAGTAACAGAAGTTAGATGAAGAGACAAAGTATTATAGAGTAGGATAATGTTGTCATCATGGTACATAACTTGCGTTATGACACATTTATTGAGTATAAAGGGTGTGTTATAGTCTCAAATAGGTAGAGAAAGAGGTGTATTTCAAACAAAATCATAGTGATCTCCTCTAAACTGATGAGGAGGTATTTTTGGGTGTAATAGATGTCCCCTAAAGTGTGAGGTGTTGGGTTTATGTGATATTATTTCCATGACTAGTCGCACACGTGAAGGGGTCACAGGTGGGGCGAAAGCCCCCCTATTCTTTGTGCTGGGAGCAACGCGCCAAGATTTTTTTTTGGACCCTATATTAGGTGGGCAGACCTACCTATGGTTTTGTGCATGGGTTTTGCACATGGTTTTGGGCATGATGGTTTTGTGCCCATGGTAGTTTGTAGATCCGATCAAGGGAACTATAGTTATGTTCTAATCCAGGGTTAATGGATTGGAGTTTATGAATGCTTTGACATACATACATACATATATATATATACACACACATATATATCATCTATCTATATATATATATATATATATATATATATATATATATATATATATATATATATATATATATATATATATATATATATATATATAGTAACAATGAAAGGAACATAATGAAAAATCAATCTGGTAGTCCCAGTTTTGGGATCAAGGGAAATCTCTATCTATATCTGTTTTATGTTTATATTCTCGCCATTTTTTATTTTCTATTTTTAGAATTTGTATGCAAGTAATTTATGTACATGGTTAAAATCTACATGAGGTCAGAGAAGAAGGCGATGAATGAAATACTCTATAAAAAAATTGGGGATTGAGAGTAATCAGATTGTCAGAGTAGAAGGAGGCCCGCAAACAATAAACATATGTTAGGTATAAATAATGTCTTGAGTCAGTAATAGCCATGCTCAACAACTAAAGCATAACCATACACTTTGGATCCATGACAAATCAAGTCCACCAGCAAGTACAAATGTGTATATAGGCCACAATGTAGTCAGTCTGATATAAGATGTCTCTAGAAACAACATACTCAACTCGAGAGAGGAAACAGGACTGAGTGATGTAAGCCTCATCCCAAGGTCTTTTTCACTGTCATGAATTGCATAATTCTACACATGTGAATAAATGAGATGATGTCAAACATGTGATAATTTTTCTGAATATCGGTTAATGATGAAAACCATTAACATACGTGAGGAAGGCCATCGATGAGGATGATCGTATCTAATATTATTAGTACAATATAACAAGTTTGAATGAGTGATTTGAGGTTGAACACTCGCATAATCGCTCAATTAGGAGTCAATAGTGAAAATCCCTAATCAAACACATGAAAAACTGCCACTAAGGATTGCAAACTTTAGGGTACTATGATGTTTCTCAATCAACTTCTTAGATAATTTGTTGAAGTTGATAGGAATGGATCTATCGAAGGTGGGCAATAATGATTCCCACATCAATCAACATGAAACGATAGTAAAAGTGATTTATTTTGGAGATAATTTAGAACAACAAGATGAAATGACTAAGGGAAATAGGACATATGATTAAGTGGTTGATAAGGTCAACAAAGAGTAGACAATCCCTGAAACAATAGAAGGCACAACACCATGGAGACTAGGCATATTAGACTAAAGAACACTAGAAAGAGTGGAATACAAGGATTTAGAGACATCAAGGTATCAAGACACAACTCATAATGTGGTAGGTTTCAAAGAGAAGCTGAAAAAGGATGAAGATGATGGATATGTGCTATGTTTAAGGGATGGATAATAGACTACTGCCATAAAAAAATATAGTTGATATAGATAGTAATAACCATGCTTTCTTCTAATATTTTCCTGTTTTTCTTAGGTTTAACAATTCTAGAAAGGGTAAAATCGGTGGTCTTTTCACATTTAGAGAGCCTGAAAAGAGCTTAAAGAAGACTCCAGGAGGCATCTTTATCATTGTTGGTGATCGGGTGCGATAAAGATTTACTAGTATACCTGACACAAATTCCTTTTCTGTAGTTAGTCCATTGAGTCCGGATAAGGAGATAAACCTATGCCTAGAAAACATTCACCTCATTTTGTTATGAGTATGAGGGAGAACAAAGTAAACTCAATATTCTTTGTAATTTTTTTGACGAGTCAAATGAAGAAAACTTGTGGCATGTTTTTTAGATTGGTGAGTGAGAAAAAGATAGAAAAAGAATGACTCAACCTTCTTCACAGGAGTTTTACGATCCCGAAGAAGTTAAATTCAGGTTTTTATTTTATTTTTATGAGTGATAAAAAGACCATAAAAATAATGGTCATTCTTCTTCATAGGAGTTTAATGAGCTGAAAGAAGTAAACTCAATGTTTTTTCTATTTAACAAGTTAGAAAAAGACCATAAAAATAATTATCGCCCTTCTTTGTGGGATTTTAATGAACCTAAAGAAGTGAACTCAAGGTTTTTTCTATTTAAGGAACGAGAAAAATACCATAAAGAGGAATCCTCGTTTAATTTTTTTTGCTTTTGAAAATTATGTAATTATTTTGGTTGGATGAAACAAACTGACACAAGTTTTGATATGAGAAAGATGTGGCACCCGTTCGTCTTGTAGAAATTTTGTATAAACATTCGACTTTTGGGATTTTCGATGTAATAACAACTTAATATGACAAAGGGAAACTTAAAACTATGAAGTTTCCTTGCAAAATGTTGACACCTAATCATCAGTATTGGGTGAATAAGTGTAAATGATGTAAATAAATAATAAGAAATATGAATAGTCACTGGGAGATTAAGTGAACAGTCTCTCCCTCATGTATATAATAAAGACCAACCTGAATAAATATGAACGAATTGTTTTTGAGGAGTTACTACCTGGTCTAACATGGTATCAGAGCCAGCTCCCAAAGTTAGCTTTTGTATAACTCCCGGTGTCAGTTTCCTGCCTATTTTGCAGAACTCACACCTTTACCATGCTCCTGAGGCCTGCACCCACATTCTTGAACCACTGTCATATACATTTTTATGTTCTGGTGATAGTTGTGGGATATTGTAACTGTACTACGCGCTGTCCATACCTATCCGCTCTTGCTCTTACTCTCAATTTTTACTGTGATTACTTCGCCCAATTACTTCACGGTTAATACACTCCTAATCGTTGTGCACTGTTCTTGGTTAATCGTTGTGCATTGTTCTTGAATATCTGGCTGCTGAGGTTTTCGAAATTGCTGGTAATGCTGCCCGAGATGGTGCTGGTAGCGACGACAATGGTGATGGAGGCAGCTGTTATCAGTGTGATGACATGATATCAGTGCGGTGACTTGGTAAACACTGGTGTGTTTCATATATAAATGATGTTTCATATATATACGTTGTTTCATATATATTAGTGCGGTGACTTGGTAAACGATGGTGTGTTTCATATATAAACGTTGGTGTGTTTCATATATAAACGCTGTTGAATACACCATACAACACTATCTCTAGTCTATGCGTTGTTTTCATATAATGCTGTCTCAATCTACACGCTGCTAGCCTCCCTCCATACGCTGCTCTCTCCACGCTGATTGGCCTCCCTCCATACGATGCTCTCTCCACACTACCGGCAACGTTCCATTTCCAGACCTCCGCTAATAATGCTTTCACATAAGTCCGCTAGTTGGTCTGAAAAGGAAGTACCTGCCTCTTGATTTGCGTCCCCAGAAGACTTGTGCTATCAGGCGATGCCTTACCAAGCATCATGCATCATTGAAGACTGAGAGACAAAAAAAAGAAAGAGATGTATTTTTTAATGAGAAAGTATACAATCAAGGTGTAAAGCATAGGATTTGAGATTTCATGCAAGTTACTTGTGGGATGATATTGCCTATCATATTGCCATCCAAGTTTTTGGCAAATTCCGATTTGCATCAGAATTCCAACTCGCTTTTGAGCAGATGATATTGTTTATCTTTTATTTCTCTTGTTTTGCAACCATATTCTAATGCAAAAAAAAATGGTGATATTCTATATGGATAGAATATAGTTTTTCTCTTTGTATATTAAATCAATTCCTTACCTAATCAAGAAGGAAGAATAAGATTGTATTATTTTGAAGCAATTTTTTTTTCCAGCAGAAGTATTTTTTTTTACGGTACATAGATTTTACAATGCATTCAATCATATCTATTGTGGGAATAGTTATCATTGGCAAGGAGAAGTATCCTTAGTGGTCCCGGATGATAAAACACACCCTCATTTTCAATGACTTGTGGAAAGGAGTGTGTATTGGAGACAGAGACAAAGAGCCAGAACAACCTACCTCAGACAAAGAGTTTGCCATTTGGGAATACAAGAACAGCAAAGTCTACGCATTAATTGCAACATCTATAAGTGAAGAGGTGAGTCGCCATATTTTGCCATTTTCAACTACTTTCGAAGCCTTACAAAAGATGAAAGAACTCTATGACTCACATTCTGCACTGTTCAACTCATGATTAAACTCTTCACTCTTGAATTACAAAATAATGATCCTCTTGCTCTTACATCCGAAGTAAAATCTATGATGCATGACATAAAAGCCACTAAGGTTGAATTGGATATTCCTCTTATCACTTTTCTCAAGGCACTTTATCCTACTTACTCCAATTATCTTGAGTCATTTTAAGCAAATGGAAATCTCAAAGATATTACCTTTGATGCTCTTGTAAAAAACAGTGCTGAAAGAGAGAAAGCTTTTGGAAAGAAGACAACCCCTGAATCTTTTGAAGAGGCTGTGTGCCTTGCTCATAAAGAAAAGAATCTTGCCGAAGATTCTTCCAGAGGAAGAGGTGGTTGAAGAGGAAGAGGAAGATATTTCAGAGGTAGGGGGAGCAGACACTCTCAAGGAGAAAAGTCAGATTTGCACAGCATATGTTGCAAAAGAAATGGATCACATGATGTCTCTACATGCAAGTTACCTTGGGACAAAATTGAGCAACAAAGAAACCAACCCAAAGGTAAAACTAATGACACAGACAAAGGTAAAGCACCTGAATCCGCTCATTATGTTGTGGCACAATGTAATATTAGAGTAAATGAAGACTTATTTAATGCTTCACTTGCTTCTTGGAAAAATGATTGGTTGCTTGATTCAGGAGCAACTTGCCACATGACTCATAGAAAATATTTTTTTGAAGAATTTACTGACAATGTTGATGGAGAAGTATACTTTGCAGACCAATCAAAAATCAAGCCATCAGGGCTTGGCACAATCAGGCTCAAATTTCTTGGTCTTCTAGACTTCCTTCTGCATCATGTTCTATATCTCCCACAGCTGAAAAGAAACTTGCTATCCTTGGTCCACATCTGCGAGCAAGGTCACTCCATTCATATGTTTGATGGCAAGCTTGAGGTGAGAAAAGCATCTGACCACTCACTTGTCATGAGGGGAATAGAATAAGAAAGGCTTCTCAAGCTACAAGGTACCTCTGCTCATGCACAACATTTCTCATACAATTCTCATTATGAAGAAGGTACACTTCCATCAAGTTTATTATGGAATGCTAGATTTGGACATTTTAACTATGACAACCTCCACTTGTTGAAGAAAAATGGTGTTGCTGGTTTGCCCACAATTCCTAGGAAACCTAAGCAATGTGATGCTTGCATTCTAGGAAAGCATAACAAACAATCTTTTCATGATTCACATCCAAGAGCACATTGAAAAATTGAACTCATTCATTTAGAATTATGTCCAATGCCTATTCCTTCAGCAAATGGAAATAAATATATGATGACATTTAGTGATGACTACACCAGAATGTGTTGGGTTTATTTATTGAAGAACAAATCTGATTCTTTTCAAACATTCAAGAACTTTCATAAATGGATTGAAAGTGATGCACAATCTCATATTGGCTCTATTCGCACTGATAATGGAAAAGAATACACTTCAAAAGAATTTGAAAACTATCTTCTCCAACATGGGATCAAACATCAAACAACTGTGCCTTATAATCCCCAACAAAACGGTGTAGCTGAAAGAATGAATAGGACAATCTTGAATATGGTGCGATCCATGATGTTTTTCAAAAATGAATGTTTATGTTTTGGGCTGATGCAATTCTATGTGATGTATATATAAAGAATAGATGTCCATATAATACTACTAGAAACAAGACTCCATATGAAATGTGGTATGGGCACATTCCTTCGGTAAAACATCTTAGGGTATTTGGTTCCACCTGTTATGCCTTGATACCAAAGGTACATAGAAAAAAACTTGGTGCAAGAAGTCATAAGTGTATCTTCCTGGGGTATTCAAACACCTCCAAAGCATACCGTCTCTATGATGAAGTCAATAAAAATTTGTTGTATCTAGAGATGTAACCTTTCTTGAATCATCCAAAACTGACAATGTTGTTGAGAGACAACTTGATCGCTTGGATAGATTCGCAAATGAAAAATCATTTAAAGAATTTGATAATTAGATTCCACATCTTGAATGGGGGATTCCTATACTAGATCAACATGTGGAATCTTCTTCTAAAGAACTCTCTCCCCCGCATGAAACTCCAACAACAGATGATGCTTTAAGTGATGTGATTGATAGAATTGGGAGACTAAATCTTGATTCAGTCCCAACTCAATCAACAGAGCAGCTTGGACCATCTGAGAAAGGTCCCCCAAAGTGGATGACAAAGACACTTGAAAGTGTTCATCTTGATGAGGTTGGAAAGACAGGAACTAGAAATTCAAACCAACAAAATGGAGGTGATGTAGATGACTCTGATTCACCTGTTGATATGAATGTATTGTGAATTGAATTTGTCTACAGATTTCAAACCAACTTCCTTCAAAGAAGCTGCTTCTCATGATGAATGGAAAAAAGCAATGAAAAAGGAGTATGGTGCCTTGATAAAGAATGGCACTTGGAAGCTGGTTGATTCTCCATTAGGAACCAAACCAATTGGCTGCAAGTGGGTCTACAAGAAAAAGGATAAAGTTGATGGCTCACTTGACAAGCACAAAGCCATGCTTGTGGCAAAAGGTTTTGCATGGAAGGAAGGGGTCGATTATGAGGATACTTTCCCCCCCACAAAAAAATGGGCTACCATTCGGACACTCTTTTCCCTAGCAGCTCAAAACGGTTGGAAAGTCCATCAAATGGATGTAAAAACTACTTTCTTGAATGGAGATATAAAAGAGAATGTTTCTATGTCCCAGCCTGAAGGATTTGCTATGAAAGGACATGAACATAAAGTATGCAAACTTGTGAAATTCTTATATGGCCTCAAACAAGCACTGTGAGCCTGGTATGAAAAACTAATTGAGCATCTTCTGAAACTCAATTTCAAGCATTATGATCTTGATGATGCAACTTTATTTGTCAAGAAAGTTGGAAAAACAATTGTATATCTTGTCGTATATGTAGATGATCTTTTGATGACAGGGAACAATGAAAGCTACATTGCATCCATAAAGAAGGAATTGAGGAAAGGTTTTGAAATAACTAATTTGGGCTATTTTCATTACTATCTTGGTATTGAAGTAACTCAACATCTGAAGTCCATATTTCTTTCTCAAAAGAAGTACATTGGATATCTGTTGAACATGTTTGGCATGAAAGAATGAAATCCTCTTACTACTCCAATGGAACAAAACCTAAAGCTCACGTCCATTGAAGGAAAAGAATTTGAGGATGCAACAAAGTATAGACAGCTTGTAGGAAGTCTCAACTACCTAACTACTACCAGACCAGACATTTCGTTTGCTATTGGAATCCTCTCCAGGTCTATGAAAAAGCCTTGTGAGGGACATTGGTCTGTTACAAAAAGAGTTCTAAGGTACTTGAAGGGAACTCAAGACTTTGGAATCAAGTATACACAGGTGGACGACTTAAGCTTGACTGGATACTATGATTTAGACTTCG
The DNA here is from genome assembly GCA_000404065.3 of Pinus taeda. NCBI lineage: Eukaryota > Viridiplantae > Streptophyta > Pinopsida > Pinales > Pinaceae > Pinus > Pinus taeda. The sequence goes on along the minus strand of APFE031143064.1, from coordinate 129,327 downwards.
ATGGAGACAAAGAAACTAGGGTATCTACTTTAGTATATTCTATGAGTCTTGGATCAAGAGCTGTCTCCTGGAGATCACGCAAACAATCAATTATAACAGATTCCACAACAGAAGCAGAATATGTGGCAGCAGCTGAGGCAACAAAAGAAATTGTGTGGCTCAGGAAAATTCTTGAAGATTTGTAGGTAAAACAGGTACAATCAACTCCACTTATGATTGACAATACGTTGGCAATAAATTTGACCAAGAACCCAAAGTTCCATGATCGAACGAAGCACATCGATACTAAATATCATCTGATTCAACATCATGTTGAGGCCAAAACAATCCATCTCCACCATTGTTCCACTAATGAGCAAATTGCAGACATATTCACCAAAGTGCTTAGAAGATAAAAACTTGAATGATTCAGAATGATGCTTGGACTCACCAAAATCCCTTCAGATTAAGGGGGGGAATGTTGACACCTAATCATCATGATTGGGTGAATAAGTGTAACTGATGTAAATAAATAATAAGAAACATGAATAGTCACCAGGAGATGAAGTGAATAGTCTCTACCTCATGTATATAATAAAGACCAACCTAAATGAATTTGAACGAATTGTTTTTGAGGAGTTACTTCCCGCTTTGACACAAAATATGCTATGGGGACCATTTGAACTGTAAATGTCTTCGCCTACAAGAGTACACTGATTTCCTTACAAAAGGACACTTCTCGGGCTCCTTCTATCCTCAACAACCCTTTCCATGCTCAACAGTAGCAACAACAACAACATTTGGTTGTAAACCCACCCCAACCCCCATTAAGCGATAATGGTGGTTCTCATCCCCCTACTCCTTGAGAAGGATCATCTATTGTATGTGCTTTTAGGATGGCAGGTTTACAAACGTGAGCCAACAAATATGGGAACCCTATCCTAGACACTTTGGATGCCTCATCGATTTCTAATCTATCTTTGTCTAACAATCTTCGAATTGAGAGACCTATTTCCAACAATGTTATTCTCCCACCCCAAAGTGTAACTTTACCGAACTAAACACAACCCTACTTCCTCCACTACTTGAAACTACAATATTGTAGAAAACATCGTGCAGGAACCTTGTGCTATGTCCACCCTCGACGTATTGTAGACTTTTCCAACACAACACAAAGCTTTACTCTTGGCTGTAGGTGGGCTCGACCCCATGGATTCCAATCTCATTGTCTTTGACATGGATAAGAGTACACCTCGCCTCTCACACAATCTTTCATTTCAAGTGAAGGTTCGATTGAAAGGAAAACTGATTCACCATATCGTCATTGATGAATGTGCATCTACTTGTGTATTGGTTATTTCTTGTTGTCTTTCCCACTCTTACTATTAGGCGCAGCCCAACTTGGTCCATTTTTGGTCAAAGGCTTCATATTTGAGGAGTAGAGCACACAGAGTGCATGAAATTATATTTACCACACAACATTTATGGGCTATGGGGCAGGTCAAAGCCCATCATTTTGTATTTGGTATTGGGTATTAGTTCATTGTTTTATTGGATCCATGGTATGTGGAACATGGTCTTGTAGTAATGAAATCTATATAAGGAGATGTAATACTTCGTGGAGGATAGTAATGTAGTTAGGAAGTCATAGATGAATCATTGATATATTCTGCCTTTATTTTGTATTTTGGGCTTTAGGAGAAGACTCCGCAGGTGAGTACACAGAGGCCTTGAAGTGTCTGCAACTGAGTGCATAGACCACCTGTAGCTGGGTGTGCAGATCGAAGAAGTTGTATGTGTTGAAGATATATCTTAATAAAAGAAGAGCAAGTTTCAACAAAAGTTTATGTATCTGTGTTTATCCATATTGTTATGCATTATTTTTACTGAATTATGGGAAAAAAACACATGTTATACTATTTTCTGATATGTTTATGCGATAAGTGAGAATCTGTGAAGTAAATCATCAATGCGAAGTTATTTATGCATCTGAAGTTGTAGATAGGTATGAGACATAAGTAAACAAATGAAGCCACAACACACATATCCCTCTGGTTGCAGAAATCTAGTTCTGCAACCTTCCATAACCGCTTTGGGTGAGAATGTGATATGCTTGCAAGTTGTTACTGAAAGGGCCAATGATTGAGGGTTTTATTGATGCACTGTACACTCTGAACCTAGGTCAATCCCCATTGAGCCAACAAATGGTTCCATTGCTGGGACTAGGATCTGTTTGAGGGATATGTTTTGGCATCTATTGAAGAAGGAAATCCAGGAGTGGATTGAACAAAAAGAGTGAGAATTTGTAGTTCAAGAAAACATAAATCAACGATTGTTGACTGAAAACTGGTTGCAGAAGTATATCTTGAAAGAGCAGTACAAAATATTCTTTGGCTCGTTTCACATTGAAATGTATGAGTGGGTATCAAATTTGACTAAGCATAAGAATTATTTTAAGGGAGGTGAACCTAAGCAATGGAATACTGTATTGATACAGCGACTCAAGTGCATCAATAACAGGATCTCAAGAGCTGTTGATTTATGGATCGATAGCATTTTGGGAGTTTTAATCACTGAATTTGCAATAGACATGACTGTATCTTACAAGGAAGCAAAGAAGATATTTTTCAAGGGTCCACGAGGTAAGTACTTGAACTCTTTGAAGCTATGGATTGAAATGATTTTATGTGAAAATGGCATACTACGATTGCAGTCAAATTAATGTTTGGTTGAAGAGGGAATAAGTGTAAACTAGAATCTACATGAAGTGGGAAGAAATATAGAGTAGAGAATGGACCAAATAACTTTATTGAGACTGAATATAGTCCCTTGTTCGTAGGGTATGAGAGTAAAGAAGAAGGAAGTAACTTCACAGCCTTGCGTTATTCCCCCTCCCATCCTGAAGGCACGTCGAAGTTAGGAGTTGAGAAAAATCAGGTTATCTTTGGGATTCCCCATCCATATACTCCCCTTACACCCCTTCACCCTCCACATAATTTCCCTACACCACCTGATCCCCCTCCCCCTCCCCCTAAGCCCCCAAGAATAAAAACGACATATTACATTAAGGTACCAATCTTTAAAGGGCTTGGATCAGAGGATCCTAAGGAGTTTTGGTTTGTAGTTGATGCAATATGGAAAGTGAGATAGATCACTGAAAATGATATAAAGAAGGCGCAACTCGTCAAGACGCTGCGAGAAAGGGTGCTAACATGGCACATCAAATAATATGTGACTAATCCGGATACTTTGCTAGATGATATTAAGAAAACTCTAGTATCAGAATTCAAGAAGCTGAAGTCAGAATCATAGTTCACTATGGAGATGAAGGAAATCAAACAATTGCCTACTGAGTTCGTGTGGGAATTGGATAAAAAATTCAAGGTATTAATGCGACAAGTAAGATTTAACATACCTCCATAACAACATAAGGAGTGGTTTATAGCCACACTACTGCCACATATCAGGTTACCCTTGACACAACAGAAGATCACAACTCAAGCTGAAGCATTGGAGATTGTGATGAAGCTGTAAGATTCATTGATCAGAGATACTCATGCATGAGTACAACAAATTTAGAGAAAGCTAGAAAATTTGACCTTGGAATTGCAAAATCTCAAGGAAGGTAAAGGGACTAGATCAAAAGTATGGTGCACAAAATGCAAAGCATAGGGCCATTATAAGGATCAATGCCTTGTGTTCAGAGATTATTTGGCAAGTGTAGCACCTAATCCAGTGAACCCGAGATCAAGTTTGTGGTGCGATATTTGTAGAACGAGAGGCCAACATCGCTCTGAATATTTCCATTTATTACAAAAGTACATACAGTCCCCAAAACAACTATTTTGAAACTTTTGTAAATTAGTAGGCCATGATGAGAGAAATTGTCGAAGTTATGACTTTATGATGGAGCACATTGCCGATGATTATAAATTGAAAACTGAAGTATATATCCACGAGGAGGCAGGCTAGCATGATGGCCGAGGAGGTTTCCAAGGATGAGGACAAGGATGAGGAGCTGGTCAAGGATGGGACCAGATTATCTATTATAATTATGGACATGCAGGGCACTTCACAAGAGATTGTCAGAACCCTACGACAACCTGAAACTACTGTAAGTCTTTTGATCACGTGATAGAAGAATTTCATGTCCTTATCACGAAGATATAGGAGAAAAGGAACAAGTAGCCTGCAAAAAATATTGAAATGATGACTGCTGAGACAAGGAAGGATCAACCACACATCAACATTATAACAAGAAGCAGAGCTACGACTGAAAATGATAAAGCCGATGGGAGAAAGGATGTTGAAGCTACATGGGTAAGAAAAACTACTGAAAAAGCCCCTGCATTTGATATTCAAAAGGAAAAGAAATTATTCATGGAGGCAAGGTAAAGCTTTATGTATGGTAGGGCTTTGAAGTCTACTACACAGCCAAATCAGAAGAATAACTGCAAGATAGTACCAGCTGCGACACAAGATGTGAATCCAGATGTTTTGAAGCCTTTTCTACAGACTTGCATGAAGTTTCTAAGAAACCAGAAAGCTGTGGATGGATTGCATGCATTAATATACTCTTGTTCTTCTAAGTAAGTGCCACAAAGCAAGATGTGCGTAGTAAACAACCTACATCGACACAAGAAGAGGAATGGAAAATAAATGAGGCTTACTACACAAATTAGAGAATATGACATGGATCATGTTATCCTAGATATAATATCTGATGCCAATGCCTTGCCGAAGCAAACTTTGGAATTTATGGGTAAGCCGAAGTTGCAATGGTCACCAATTCAGCTAAAGATGGCAAACCAACAAAATATTGTTCCTCTAGGAAGGTTGTTAGGTATTGTGGTAGACATTGAAGGAGTGTGCACTACTACTAACTTTGAAGTGATCGTAATTGTGGATTATAGTAATCCCTATCCTGCTTTGCTTGGATTGGATTGGGAATTTTCTAACGTGATTATAATTAACTTGAAGAAAAGGCAAATGATATTTGAAAGCAACAATGTGAGAGTCATTGTTCTATCATATCCATCAGAGGGAGCAAGGAATACTGAACATGTCAAAGAGGAGTATAATGCAGATAATATCAACAACATATATCAGATAAAAACAAAAGGAGAGAATGGATCAACCCTATTGTAGATGGAAATTTTGGTTGGGAACAAGACAATTCCTACACTTCAGATTCAGAAGAGGAATTAAAAAAATGGAAAAATAGGTTACATGAAGTGTATACAAGGTGATGTACAAGGATCACTAACACAATGCGATGTATGACAATAGAGGTATGCGATTTACCTTTTTGTGATGGTTAATGTTAATACTTTCTTTAGAGATTATGAAAGACAGGTTCAAGAATGTCAGAGGGTGTTAGCTCTGGATCTAGCTGTAAGACCTACTCCTGCTATATGGTGGGGTACACGTAAGAAGAATATAGGTGATTGGAAAAAATATTGAAGACTGATGTGGGTAAGGTTTGGTTAAGTAGAAACAAAACTAGCAGATAATTATGATGGTCAAACTGATCCTAGAGAACACATACAACTTTGTATGACAACATGGAAATAAATTTCATGAAAAGAATGGGTGCATGGATTCATCCATATATCTAAGACAATTCCTTAGAATTGGTATTTGGAAACAAAATTGCGACATGGTATTGCAGGTTGGGCAGAGATGGTTGATGGATTTATAATGAAATTTAATTTTGAAGATGATTGCCCACATATAGATGCAACCCTTTAGATATTTAAGAAGAATATCTCTGAAAATGAAGTTCCATGTACATGGCAACTTGATTGGGCCACGTAGTTATAGAATGTAATGGAATACTACAATATCACTGCAGAAGAGGAGGAAGATCCTCAAAATATCGACATCGCAGAATTTGAAGGTCACTGTGAAGTGAATGGACCTGAAATAGAGATGCATGATATAACAAAGACACTAAAGATGAAGAGGGTGAATATATGATCAGAGGATGAGCCGAAGTTTGCAACAATAAGAGATTACTGGGATGAAGAAACAGTCAACAAGATAACAAATCTTTTACATGAGTACTAGTAGTTGTTTCCAACTAAGTTCTCAGATATGAAAGGCATAGTAGGAGACTTGGGAGTTATGAAGATTCCTTTGAAACCTGACGTGAAGCCTGTCAAGCAAAGATCTTATAGACTGAATCCAAAATATAAGGAAAAGGTGAAGGAAGAATAGATAAGATGATAGAATCTAGGATCATTGAACCTGTCGAAGAGTCTAAATGGTTAAGTCCCATGGTGATTTAGGAAAAAAATGCAAAGGGGAAGTCATAATTTGTGTGGACTTGAGAAAATTCAATGATGCATTTCTGCATGACCCCTTCCCTACACCATTTACAAATGAAGTATTGGAAAATGTAGGAGGACATGAGGTCTATTCTTTCAAAGATGGATTTTTGGGGTACCATCAGATCAGAATTGCCCCAGAGGATAGACATAAGACAACCTTTGTATAGGATGGAGCTCTTACCAGTACACAATGATGCCTTTTGGTTTGAAGAATGCTCTTGCTATATTTTCCAGAGTTGTAGTTGCAACCTTCAAATAATATATACACAAATTTTTGGAAGTTTACTTCAACGATTGGACAGTATTTGGGATGTTGAAGAAGCATGTGGCGAGCTTGAGGTTGATGTTGGATACATGTAGACAATACCATATATCATTGAACTTAAAAAACTGTATCTTCTGTGCACTATTTTCTATATTGTTGGGACAAGTAGTTTGTAAGCATGGATTAATGGTGGATCCTGTGAAGATTGCAATTATTATGAAATTACCAACACCAAAAACAGTAAGACAACTGCGCATGACATTGGGACACAATGGCTATTACAAGAATTTTATAAAGGGGTATGCTGAGATAACTGCGCCAATGGAGAAATTGATGAAGAAAGATGTGAATTTTCTGTGGAGCGAAGAGTGCCATAAAAGTTTGGATGTATTAAAAGAAAAGATGGTGACTGCGCCTATTCTGGTTTTCCTCGACTACAATAAGGAGTTTCATATGCATGTCGATGCATCTTGCATAGAATTGGGTATAGTACTAGTGCATCCAGGATTAGGAGAATTTGTTATCACCCCACAGAATTTGCAAGAAGAAAACTATCCAAGGTAGAGAAGAACTATAGGAAAATAGGAAGAGAGGGGTTAGCTATGGCATATGCATTAAAGAAGTTCAAGCACTATTTATTGGGAGCACAGTTCAAGATGTTCACCAATCACTCCGTGCTGAAATATTTGGTGAATAAACCTGTTTTAGGAGGGAAAATCTGTCGATGGTTGTTATTGTTCCAGGAGTATGACTTCGAGGTTGTAGTGAAGCAAGGAGGATTAAATTCTAGGCTTGATCATTCAAGGATAGAGACAGGAGAAGAGCCCACAAGTATTGAAGATAACCTGCCTGATGCCTAGTTATTCACAATTAGAGTCACAAATGACCACTTTACGGATGTTGTTCAGTTTCTAGTTATAGGAATGATGCCCGTGGAGTACACTATGAAGCAAAGAAGGAGTTGGTATTCATAACAACTGCTTGCTCTTTGATTGCTGGAAACTTGTACAAAATGGGGTTGGATGGAATACTGTGTAGATATGTCCCTGAACATGAAAGACAAAGTATTTTGATAGAAGATCATGGAGGAGTCGCAGGTGGACATTATGCAAGAAAGGCCACCGCACATAAAATATCGAGAGCTAGGTTATGGTGGCCCATAGTACGTAAGGATGCAAAAGAATTCTATGTAGCATGTGATCTATGTCAAAGAACATGGAATCCATCTAAGAGAGATGTGATGCCACTAGTACCACAGGTAACTTTGCAGGCTTTTGGAAAAAGGGCTATTGACTTTGTTGGACCTATCAATCCACCAGGGAAAAGGATTGGTGCGAGGTATATAGTCACTGCAACTGATTATTTGACAAGACGTGCCGAAGCACAACCAGTGAAAGATTGCAACACAAAAACTTCTTCGAAGTTCATCTTTTAATATATACTGTCCAAATTTGGCTGCCCAAAGGTTTTGATGAGTGACCAAGGGACACACTTCTTGAATAAGACCATTGAAGCATTAACGAAGGAATTTTAGGTTTACCATTAGAAGAGCATTCCTTATCATCCTCATGCAAATGGAACAGTGGAAGCTTTCAATAAGATTATGGAGAATGCATTGGCCAAGATATGCAATGTGAACATAGATGACTGGGATTTGAGGATTCTAGTGGTGTTGTGGGCATACAGGAAAGCATGCAAGAAATTTTCAGGGAAGACACCTTTTAGGTTGGTATATGGACAAGAGGCAATTATGCCTATGGAGTACATTATGCCAAGTTTGAGAATTGCAATGTTCATAAATATGGAAGATCCTGACATTATGAAGGAAATGATGTCACAATTATTGGTTCTAGAAGAAGATAGGTTCATAGCAGGGTTCCATCAGCAAGTGCAGAAAGCAAGAAAGAAGGCCTGGCATGACAGGCACATCAAGAAGAAGACATTCAGGGAAGGAGATCTTGTACTATTATATGGTAGAAGATTCGTGAAGTTCACAGGAAAATTTAAAACACATTGGTTAGGGCCATATATCATCAAGGACGTCTCTGATGGTGGTGCATTTCATCTTGCGAATTTAAATGGTCAGCTGATTATAGGATGAGTGAATGGTAGTAGATGGAAAGTACAGGAACGATTCTGTCCCTAAAACTTCACACTAAAAAACAAAGGAAAGAAAGTCTTAGTGCTGCGTGTAGTTGAAAGTGTGCATGGGGCTATAAACTACTTTGTAGAAGGGAACTTCACCAAAGGAAGATTACTGTGTGATACTCAGAAGTATAATGAAGTTTGTAGGAACTGTGACAAAGAAAGGATGAATGCGCCACAAGGGAAGGTTCGTCGAAGTTGGCTAGAAATATAACCGTTGGAAGGAAAAAATTCTACCGTTAAAAGGAAGTTGCCGTTAAAGGGTGCAGGAGAAATGAATTTATGAAGCAAGAATAGACGAATCTAGTACCATACCTGCATTAAATGAGCAAGATCTTAGCTAATAATGGGGATGGAAATTCAATTTTGTTATAAAATCCATATCCCATGACACATTTTACACTTTGTTATTTGGATAATTCAGTCTGAGAACTTGCAACTAAGTGTGAGAGAAGTAAGCTGTTGTATGTTTAAGAGATGTTTTGAAGAAATTGCTAGAGAATTTGCAAAGAAATGGCTAGCATGAGTCATGGAATCTCAGGTTGGTCAAACCGCAACAACGAATGTACCCATGTTAGCAAGGCACATGAGGTCACTGTGAAAGAGGGTACGTATAGAAGCACAACCACATAGGAAACATGAAAAGAGGTGAGCTGAAGCCTCTGGGATAGAATTGAGGACATATCCTAGGAAGAAGACACAAAAGGAAGTGTCAACAAAGAAAAAGGAGGAGATGGGGAAGAAAACTGCATAGAAGGAAAGGAAACCAATCGAGCAGAAGGAACTGTAGGAGATTCATGACAGTGAGGAAGAAGCTAAGGTGCATTAGATGGAGATAGAGAGTGAAACAATTCACTCTGTGCTCCCATCTTACATGCCACCAAGGAAACTGAGTGCAAATTCAGTCAAGGATCCAAAAGATACGAAGTTTGGCATGTTCACTCCATTGCTACCAGAGGAAGTTCCATTTGATGGCAAAGTGTTGGGGAAGGTCCCACAACTGAATATGGAAGACTGGGATTTCAATGATTGGAGAAAATACCCATAGTTTGATCTGAGAAAATACTTGCAGCAGGTATATTACCTAGAAAGTGGAGTTACAAGGTTGGAGCCGCACCGATGGGTTGAAGGGTTGCAAATAGTAGGCTTGTTAAATATGCTACTTGTGCCACACTTCAGAAGAATCACATCCAATACAGCTTGTATGCAACAACTTCTCGCATTAGTACATGATGAATGTCTCTAGCTGGGGACGAGGATCTGGATCGACGAAATGTTGATAAAAAAGATTACATGACTACCTCACCAAGGAAAAGAACCTTAAGAAGAGTTTGTGGGCAAGAATCATGACAAGGCGATGGAACAAATGATGAAGGATAAGTTCATAATTCTCAAGAAATCATGCGGAGACGATCTCAAATCTATCAACGACCAAGGGGTGCACTTCACCATGCACATATTGGAAGGAAATATCAGGTGGAAGTGCATGGAAAATGAGGTCCCCATTGCCATGGTTTCTTTGGCTGTGTAGTGCAATGTCAGGATCCAATTTAACTTGGCTGCCTATTTTTGTAAGACTACAAGTAGGCATAGGAGGAAGGGAAAACATTTCATTATGCATGGTTAACCATTATCATCACACTAATTACATGGAAGGAGACGGAGGACTCACAATTTCCTCCTGATGAATCAGATGTTTGTGAAACAATGAAGTATGCTTTCCTTTGGTATACTAAGGAGCCATCATGTGCGATGGAAATTAGGATTTTCTTCGTAACACTATTGATGTATTTACACATGGTGGTGAATCAACACCCAAGGATGTCACCCAGTTTGTATAGGTAATATTGCAACATCGCAAACTTTAAAGCAGACTTCCATTGAGTCTATGTGAAGGCAAGGAAGGACCCGACAAGGACATGGCACCCATTGCCATATTTAATGATTGAGGATGGCTTACTCACACTAGTACACCTTTGGTCAACAGAGTGGATGAATCCATGCGGTGAAGATGTTGGAACAAAGAAAGGTACTCTACAGGATGTAGGTCCGAGTGGAAAGGATACAGAAAAAAGAACAAGGCAGTGAAGAGACACAGCCAGAATAGGAACATAGTACTCAGGAACCCCTCAACAATGAAGGAGTATAAGAGGAGTTAACATTCATTATTAAAAAGATGGTACCTATAAAAACCACGTCAGGTATGAGGAAAAAGTAGAAGGCATCAGAGAGTTGAAGGAACTACCACAGATAGCTAGACAACTAGAGAAAAAAATTCAACCACTACAGGCAAAGCGATGAATAGAGACAACATTTGGCGTTAGGATTTTGAGGGTGCCAGCTGGAGCACAAAAATTTGAAGGACTAGAGGACATGGAATGAGCTAAATGATGGAGAAACGTCAACGTGAACATTACTGCGCTAACGATTCAGGATTGCATGAATTCCACCAAAGTATAACAACTAAGATGCAGGATTGGGAACAACGAACTTCGCTATGGACCAGTCAGGTGGAAAAGGAGAAAGATTCGCTGAAAAAGGCGCTGGAGCAGTTGGCTAAGAAAAGAGATGAGGTATGGAAGAAACAACAAAAAATGGAAAAAGCCATTGCAGACACTTGTAGCATAGTTCCAGAAGTGAAGGTCCGTGAAGAGGAGCCACCAACATAGAAGGTTGTGAAGCTCACGCTTACAATAAAAGAATCAAAGAATACAATCGTGAAGATGAAATTTGACTATGAAGTGCAGATTTCAGAGCTGCAAATACAATTGCAGCTAGCCACACCACCAGAGGTACAACAGCAGAGGGAGAAGGAATTAAAATCAGATTTAAAAGGCATCTCTAACAAAGTGGCAAAATGTGGAAGCTGTTGGATGAAACTATGAAAATTTGGGTCTCATTGCAGGAGGAATTGAACATTCAGAAGATGCAGGTGAAGGAGAAGCAGTGGGAAGAGATCTTGGAAATTGCAAAGACCCTACCATTCTCGCAGAGGCTTGCTAGTATTAGTGAAGGAAAGAACCTCCAGAAGGAGGAAGATCTTCGAAGGAAGGATTAGATCTTGCAAGTGAGGACTTAGCCATGGTAGGATAAGGCCCTCCAACTTTCGCAAGCAGAGGATAGAAGGCTCAAGAAGTTAAAGGAAAGGGAGAAATAAATACTACAGAAAACTGTTGATCCAACTATAGAGGCATTGTTGTAGGAGGTGCGCCAAGAGGATAAATAAGTAGCATAAATCATCTCGCAGTAAAACGTAGTCTACAATGGTATTGCAAAGAAGATCAAGGGTGTCGTAGATGAGTGACTCAGGAAGAGTCACATGTGAGTTTTGGGGGCCTCTTGGGTGCAACCCAACTTGATCTAGTTTTGGCCAAAGGCTCCACATTTTGAGGAGTGGAGTGCGTAGAGTCCACGAAGTTATATTTACTGTGTGATGTTTAGGGGCTTTGGGGCGGGTGAAAGCCCCTCATTTTGTAACGAGTATTGGGTGTTAGTTCGTTGTTTTGTCAGATCCATGGTATATGGACCATAGTCTTGTAGTAATGAAATCTATATAAGGAGATGTCATACTTCATCGAGGATAGTAGAATAGTAAGGAAGTCATAGATGAATCATTGTTATCTTCTGTCTTGAGTCTGTATTTTTGGCTTTAGGAGGAGGCTCCACAGCTAAGTGTGGGAAGGCCTTGAAGAGTCTGTAGCTGAGTGCACAGATGACCTGAAATTTATCAAGGACCTAGAAAAAGCCTAAGATTCAAATTTACTGGATTTGAGTGGAAGAACTGCCATTACACAGAGCTCATAGAAATGACCCCAATGCAACTTGAATAGGTGCATTTGACCTCCGAATGAATGAGGAATTGCTTATGGAAGTTTGTGACGAATCAATGCACGTTGCATTTTTACTGCTCGACACATGGCAAAAGTATAGGTTCAGCTTAGTGGCAGATTTCCAACTTCGTTACAGTGGTAATATCTCCAGCAGGGAAAATTTTAAGGATGGAAATTTATCTTAAAGTTTAGAAACTTTGGCGAATCCCCTAGTCCATAATATGAAATCTGTAAAAGCTTTGGAGATATTTTTGTAAAAATATTGAAATTTATAATATTATTATTATATAGTCTATGTATAATTTTTTGGTGATTTTAAGGTTAAAATAATTTCATTCTATAAAATTTGGGTGAATCATTTGTACAAAAAAATGGAAATTAGCGAATATTTTTTTTGGAAAAAGTATAGAAAATTAGCCCATGGGCGAATATTAGCCCCTAAAATTTTCACGGTTCTCCAGTTGGTTGCATGGTGAGATTTTTGTGTATATATAGTAACATTAAAGTGATTTTTATTATAATGCATTAAAATTTATATTTAAAATAGATTATATAAAATTAAAACTAATATACATAAACCATATATTAAAAATCCATATGGCGCATTTGATTTATTATATACAACATATATTAAATGGCGCAATTTATAAAACTAAGTTTAAAACCATGGCAAATAAGGTTGAACGCATGTATATGGTGGGGATATTACGTAAGGATGAACACATATAATATATGGTGGGTTGAGAACCTATATTAAATGTAATGGTGAAAATAAATGGGAGAGGAATTCTAAAAGGAAAAACCTATGTTGAACGAATATTACATAAGGTGAAATGGGTATTACAAAAGGTGCGGAGTATGAAACCATTTGTCAATGAAACCACCGCCAGAATTATCACATGCAACGATTACGTTTTATGCCACGGGTTGAGGTCTGTTGCGGTTCCAACGCTCCACCGTGACCGCAAAGAGGTGTGGTACACATGCTTTCCGCCGAAGTTGTAAATCCTTGCAAGCCACGGGTCTATGGTTTTGTTGATCGCCAAATACATAAACATTTGTATGCGTTATGTACACTTTTGATTGCACTGCAAATGATATGTAATCAAAATATCGTTTAGGTTGGTCGGAATAAGGATAGGGTGAGATTAATCTAATATGGTTATGGAGAGATATAATAGGGTACCAAAATATTATATATATATGGTAATGTTATGCTATGGAAAAAGAAGAAGATAGGAGGGTTATGACATTTTGTGCAATAGAGAAGAGTTTGTGTAATTTTGGAGATTTGGAGGTATAATTTTGCAGGTTTATTTCGAGAGTTGTAAGAGGTCTTTTTCTGAGCTGTCAGTTGCATCAGATTTTTAAGGTCGAGAAGAACACAACTGGACCAGCCAGGGATCTTGTTCTCATGGTTTATTGTTTGAATTTGCTACAACATTATTATTCAATTCTCCATGCTTATGTAATTAATGGTGTTTTTAAATCATGCATTAACACTTTTTAACGAAGAATAAATCACAATTTCAATTAAAGACCTTTTTTGGGATCAACAGACCACCTGCAGTTGGGTGCACAGGTCGGAGAAGTTGTATGTATTGAAGATAAAATAAGAGGAAGTTTCAACACAATTTTATGTATCTGTGTTTATTATCTGCATTTATATATATATTGTTGTGGATGGTTTTTACTGAATTATGTGAAAAGAACACATGTTATACTATTTTATGATATGTTTTTGCGATAAGTGCAAATATGTGAAGTAAATCACTGACACGAAGTTATTTATGCATGCGAAGTTGTAGATAGGTCTAAGACATAACTAAACACATGACGCCACAACGTGCATATCCCTCTGGCTACAGAAACCTGGTTTTGCAATCTCCCATAACTGCTTCAGGTGAGTCTTCGATCTACTTACAGGTTGTTGCCAAAAGGGTCAGTGATTTAGGGTTTTGTTGGGGCATAGTACAATCTGAACTTGATTCAAGCCCCCTTGAGCCAACAATTACTCCGCCATTCTATTCCCTCAAAGATTTCAATGGCCATACTTTCATATTTAAGTGACATGTCAGAACTTTTCCCATCACTCTTAGAGGGAAAACAATTTTAGTTGATATTGAAGTTGTTGATCACCCGCTATATTACAACCTTCTGGTGGGGCATAGTTGGACTTATGCCATGAAAGCAATTTTCTCGTCGGTTTTCCAACTCATTTGTTTTCATCATCAAGGGAAAATCATGAATCTAAACCAACGGTCTGTTTGCACCATTGACTTTCAACCACCTACTTTTGGCAACATTCCCTTACTAGGTGGTACTCCTGATACTTTCGTTAGTATCGACACCGACCTTTTGAAAGACTTCTTGCTTCTAGGATGTTTCCCTCTTCCCCCATGCTAGGTTCCTCTGACCATTTATAGGGTCTCTACTGAAATTGATCAGTATACAGATCCATGGATCATACCCACCCCTTCTGCCATTGAACCCTTTCGGAGAATAGATGGCACTGTCACCTCTCGAAATGACTTATCAAGTTACTCCATCTACATCTAGATCTGCTTCTTCCTTGGTTGGGGCCCATAGTCCTATGAACTCTTCACTTGTATCTCCCTCTGTTTATCTTCTCGACACTGCCTTTCCCTCTAACAAGGCTATTAAGGAGATAACTTCTCTAGATGAGATACCTTGGGAAGAGTCCACCATTGCATCTCAATGTCTTTTCAATTTTTACTAAACACAAATCCTAGAAAAATCTTTTTGCTTAATCAACCCGAGCTTGTCCCTTCCTCTTTGACAAATATTCAAGAGTTATACTCGGAAGGAAACTTAAGTAATCTATTTGGGGTAGGAACCTTTTCACTCATCCATTTGTCATGTCCAACACTTAGATCTCATATATTCTCAGTCTTGACACTCTCTATGACCCTATTCCTAATGCTCCTCGAAATTCAAATATTCTTGTTAATCATCAACTTGGTCTTCATGCTGATAACATCGTCGGTGCTGATGCGCTAGGACTGCTATCACACAGTTGAGCAGGAAAAATACCCAGTTATCCATTATTGCTACCATTGCCTCAACTACACCTAATCACACTACTTCTCCTTCATCCATTGTGATTAACTCTATGAAATATACACACCAATCCAATAAAAAGAAAAAGAAGAAAAAGAATAAGACCTCTCCTTCTGAGGAGAAAACATAAGTTCAAAACACCCAAGCTCAAGCACCTCCTACTTCTACATATGAGAAAGGGAAATAGAAAACTGTGAAGTTTCCTTGCAAAATATGCTATGAGGACCATTTAACCTATAAATGTCCTCACCTATAAGAGTGCACTAATTTCCTTGCTCAAAGGGACACTTTTCGAATTACTACTATTCTCAACAACCCTTTCCCTACCCAACAGTAGTAGCAATAACAACATCTTGTTGCAAACCCACCTCCGCCTTCTCAAGGGGGAAATGGCGGTTTTCATCCCCCTCTCTTCGAGAAGGGTCATCTATTGTCTATACTTTTCAAATGGTCGATTTACAAACACACGACAATAAATATGGAAACCTTGTCCTAGACACTTTGGATACCCCATTGAATTCTAGTCTTCTTTGGCCTAACTATCTACACATCGAGAGACCTCTTTCCAATCCTGTGATTCCCCCCTCCCAAAGGGGCACATTATCAAACTACGAACAACCTTGTTGCCCACGTTGCCCAAAAATACAAAATTTTAGTAGATCTCACATAGGCACCTTGTGCTGTGTGTACCCTTGAAGTATTACAAAGTTAACCCATTCAACATCAAGCTTTGCTCTTGGTTATAGGCGGGGCTGACCATATGGATTCCAATCTAGTCATATTTTACATGGAAAAGAGTACACCTTTCCTTTCACACCAACTTTCATTTTAGGTGCAAGTTCATGCGAAAGGCAAAGCCATTCACCATATCGTCATTATTGAAGGTGCAGCATTAGAGAAATTTTGAGGTAAAAAATGAGCCTCAAAACGAAAATGTACAACAAAAATAAACTTTATAAAAACCAATAAGATTCAGTATGATGATGTCAACCATGGGGATTATTCACCATTATTGGAGTAAAAAGATAAAAAGATAAAAAATAAAAAAAAATAAAAAAAACTATTTTGTCAACTCGTATTTTCAAATTATCTCCCTATGATTTTACTCAAATTTTGAGTGGGAGCACTTGTTGGATGAAAAAATTAATTTTTTAATCCATGGAGTACCCATGTTGCATACTTTCAATGGACCCTATTGCACGAAAATTGTGAAATACATGAAAAAACATGATTGTAATCAAATTTTTTCATGTATTTCACATTTTCTGTGTAGTAGGGTCCATCGAAAGTATGCAACATGGGTAATCCTTGGATGAAAAATTAAATTCCACATCTAATGAGTGATATTGCTTGACATTTAAGTAAAATGTAGGGAGATAAGTTGAAAATACGAGTTGAAAAAAACAATTTTTTTCTTTTATCCCTCCAAAATTTGATGAGGTAATCTATCTTATTTTATTATTTCCACTATTATCTTATACTATTCCTTAGGAGGCCCATTTTAGACCTCAAAATTTCTCTAATATCCACTTTTGTAATGGCTACTTCCTATTGGCTTGTCCTGGGTTCCAACTCTTACTTTGACATCAAATTCCCTTAAAGCTTTTGATGGCCATACCTTCATCCTTAAGTTATATCTCACTGCTTTGCCCATCTCTCTTGGAGGGAATGGTTTTAGTTGATATTGAAGTTGTTTATCTCCTACTCGATTACAACCTTCTATATTACATGTAGTTGGGCTTATCTGTTTTCCTCACCAAGGAAAAATTGTGACTCTAGACCAACTATATGTTTACACTCTCGAATTCCAATCGTTACCGTCTAGAAACATTCCTTTAGTGGGTGGTAATCCCAATAATTTTTTTAATATTAGTATGAATTTTGAAGGATTCTTCCCTTCTGGGATGTTTCCCTCTCCCACCACCCTAGGTTCCTCTGACCATTTCTATGGCCTCTACTAAACTTGTTAGATCTACAAATCCATGGATCATACCTACCCCTTATGCCATTGAACCCTTTGGAGAACAGATGCCACTGTTACTAGTGAAACTAAATTATTACGCTACTCCATCTACGTATGAATATCTTCTTCTTTGGTTGGGGCCCATGGTGCTACAAAATCTTCCACTACAACTCCATCTATTAATCTTCTCGACACTGCTTTCCCTTTGACAAGGTTATTAAGGAAATCATTTCTCTAGCTGAGTGGCCTTGGGATAAGTCTGACCATCGTGTCTCAATATCTTTTTCATCTACACTAAACATGAGTCCTTTGAAAATATTGTGACCTAATTAGCCTAAGATTGTCCCTTCCTCATTGAAAACAGTTCAAGAGTTCTACTTGGGAGGAAACTTAGGCAACCTTTTAGGGGAAAAAACCTTTCCACCCATCTGGCTTGGTCCTTACACTATTATTCGGGTATTTTCTAAAGGGACATATAAAATTACGGACTTTTATGGGGACCCACTCAAAAAGTACTAGTACTAGCACCCTACTAACATGTGCTTTGTAACTTTATGTACAAAGTGTTCTTTATTTTGGTGTGCTACTTTCCTTTTTATTGTTTTGCTTTATTTTTTGATCAAATCAAGTTTTTATTACGTCAAAAATCCAAAAATAAATTGCTTATTCAAAATCGCTACAAGACGAACTGGTACCACATTTGTGTGAGACTGAAACTTGTGTTAGTATGTTGTATCCAACCACATAAATTACATAATTTTAAAAATCCAAAAAATTTTAAACGGATATTTTTTATGGTATTTTCTCACTTGTTAATCCGAAAAACCTTGAGTTTGCTTATAACTACTCATTAAAATCCCATGAAGAAGAACTACCATTCTTTTTATGGTCTTTTACTTGCTCGTTAATATGAAAAATCCTTCAGTTTACTTCTTCAGATTTGTAAAACTCCCACGAAGAAGCTTGAGCCATTCTTTTTCCATCTTTTTCTTGCTCTCCAATATAAAAAAGATATAATGAGTTTTCTTTGTCTGACTCATCAATTTTTTTTTTTTTGAATAATATCGAGTTTACTTTTTTCCCCTTGTACTTGCAAAAAAATGAGGTGAACGTATATTCAACATAGGTTTATCTTTTTATCCAAACCCAATGGACAAACAACGGAAAAGGAACTGCGTCGGGCATACTATTATATCTTTGTCGCACCCAGTCACCATCCATGACAAATATGCCTCCTGGAGTATTCTTTAATCTCTTTTCAGACTCTTTAAATGCGAAAAGGCCACCGATTTTACCCTTTCTAGACTCGTTAAACCTAAGTAGAATGGGAAAAAATTGGAATAAAAAATAGTTTTACTATCTATATCAAACGAAATTTTTTGAAAACAATATATTTTCCATCCCTTGAACATGACATCATCCAGCATATTCGTTTTTTTCAGCTTCTCTTTGAACCCTACAACATTATGATCCATTCCTTGATACCTTTATGTTTCTACATCCTTTATCATACTATTTCTAGTGTTCTTGAATCTAAGCTTCCTAGTTTCCTTGGTGTCATGCCTTCTATTTTTTATGGGATTTTTTACTTTCTGTTGACCTTAACAAAGACTTGATCATGTGCGCCAATTTCCCCAAGTTAGTTCATCCCATTTTTCTACATATCTCCAATTTCCATCACTTTATTACCATTTTGTGTCAATTGATGTGGGAATTACTATTTACCACCTTCGAAAAATCCCTTCCTATTGACTTCAACAAATTATCTAGGAAGAGGATTGAGAAAATTCATGATACCTTGGATCTTGCAGTCCTCAGTGGTAGGTTTGTGTTTGATCGAGGTTTTTATTA
The DNA here is from genome assembly GCA_000404065.3 of Pinus taeda. Taxonomy (NCBI): domain Eukaryota; kingdom Viridiplantae; phylum Streptophyta; class Pinopsida; order Pinales; family Pinaceae; genus Pinus; species Pinus taeda. The sequence goes on along the minus strand of APFE031143064.1, from coordinate 109,881 downwards.
TTATTGACTACAATTGAGAGATTCTATGAGTGTTTGATTTCAACTCCTTCATTCATACTCGCTAGATTGTACTACACATATTGGAGACCATCATCCTTATCAATGGCCTTCATCGCATCTATTAGCAGTTTTCGTCATTGACCAGTAATAAAAAAATTCTCACATGTTCGACATCATCTCATTTATTCACATGTGAAAAATTATGTTTTTTTTAGACAGTGACAAAGACCTTGGGTAGAGGCTTATAGCACTCAACCTTATTTCCTCTCCCAAGTTGCATATGTTGTTTCTGGAGATGGATTATATTAGACTCACTACACTGTGACCTAGATCCACATTTGTACTTGTTGATGGACACCACTTATCACTTTCTACATGGATTGACAGTGTGTTGTACTTCTTTATCTACTAAGCATGATAATGCCTGACTAAATACATGAGTTATATCTGACGTTGTTTGTAGGAATCCTTTGGTTCCCACACTTTGATTACTCTCTCTCCTTTCTTATTTCATAAATTTTTTCTTCCTTCACCTTCTTCTCTAACCTCACATTTTAGGGGGCATATGTTATACATGAAAATACCTCCTCATTAGCTCAGAGGAGATCGCAATGATTTGGGTTGAAATACACACTTTTTTTAATCTATTTGTGACTATAATGCACCCTTTATACTCAATAAATGTGTTATAACTCAAGTTATGTACCATGAGGACAAATTTATCCTAGTTTATAAAGCTTTGTCTATTCATCTAACTTTCATTATCGAATTCTCACTCAGTCACAAGGAAAAAATACTGAGTTAACTCACTATGACACTCTTGTTCATTTAAAGAAACTCTTTAAAGGTGGAATCTGATCACCTTTTCCTCATCTATAGTTTTTTCCTAAAGAAATAAAGCACTATAAAGTGGATGCAAAGATTAAAGCATGAGGAAACATCATCCACCCTAAATCCTTTGTCCAAATTGCATTGGAGAGAAACTAATAGTCTCCATAGCCTTAATTTCTCCTATAAATTTAAGCCTTGGCTATTGATAAAAGGATTGAAATTAATTACATTGTTATGTTGTCGAGATATTACTTGAGAGAGAGAGTTTTTAGAGCTAGCAGCTGGAGGAGGTGTTACTGCAACTTCATCTAGTGGTTTCAATCTTCCTCTTATTTATTAATAATATAGTTTGATTATTCTTTCTTCCAAACAACTGCTTAATGGTTATTTCTTGTGTTTAACTAGTGATTGCTTGGAATTTATGCTTACATTGTTTCATTAAGCAGTATATGGTTGTTTAGTTACTATGGATTTTGATTGAAAATATTATTATGTTGTAAAGGTTTGTTTGTTCTACTTTATGTGCAAGATTAACCTTTGGAGTTAGGTGGTAGCACTTCTTCACTAAACTAGCCACTCCAACTTATCTACATGGAAAAATAAATTGATACTTTAGCATTTATTTGTCCATATCTTCTTTTCTTCTTGCATCACTAAAAATTTCAAGCCTTAGAATAATCCATTCCTTACCTTGTCTGTTTCGGGTTTCCGGGAAAACTTGAGAGGGTTTCTATGTTAGGGTTTTTATAGTAAACTTGACTCAGTCAAGTTACCAGTGGTTTTGGGCTCTAGGTTTATGAGAATCCATGGTTTTTCCCCATGTTGTTCATCTCTGATGAAGCTATTTAAAGGTTGGAAATATTAATGTCAAATTGTATCATGGTCATTGAGAACAAACAACGGTGTCTTTAGACACCCATCTCTCTTAGTGCTATGTAATCCCAACATCTGGTATCAGAGGCAAAGGTGAATGGAGAGATCTAAAAAGCCTGATGAGTATGAAATTTGTATGGTGATTTGAACAAAAGCTGCAAAGTTCAAAGGAATGAGGTGGTTGAATGAGAGATGTGATGATTGAGAGGATGGAGCCTTAGAGTGGCCAAGGTGCTGGTGGAAGTTGGTGTGAATGATACCCTAAGAAATGACCCTTGTGAAATTGGTGGTAGTGCATGCATAAATATTAGGCAGAGCTTGTAGAAAATTGGTTGGTGGAGGATATCAACAAAATATTGCTTAAGTGATGAGGTCACCCTAGTGACATCCAAAGATCTGGAGCACACCCTAGTACTAGGCAGGAGAACACGAGAGCCGGGTCAGATCAAAGAATGTTCATTGTTCCTAAAATTTCAAAATAAGATAAATAAAGACATATATTGCATTGTAAAAGGAGGCTTTAATAACAGAATCTACTAGTGTGTGAGGAGCAGCCAGGATAGTGAAGGAGCCCAACAAGAATATATATCCAGGAAGTCATCAACGTACTAGCCATGTTTCTACTGGATGAAGCGGCGAATAAAATGGTCAGAGTAGTGGATGAGTTGGAGTCCAAAAATGAGGAGGAGATAAAAGGATCAGACGAATGAATATGCACACTATGAAAACAAGAGAGATCGAAATATTTGTGAAATGTTTGTGTCCAATCTAGAGAATAACAGGCGATCACCACTTTGAATGCCATGCAAGAAAGTTGTCAGAGGTTTAGAGGAGATTGTGGAGATCGAGATTATAGAAAAAACGATTAAGAGAAGAGGCAAGGTAGTATTAGAAGGGTGTAATATGTAGCCATAGGTGGAATGGAAAGGCCAGGTAAAAGTATGAATCAAACAAGCTAAAGATGTGAGAGAGTGGCTGGATGGATGAAAAGAATGGAGATGGAGGTGGAGTAAATGGTGCTAAATTTTAATGAAGGAGTCGATGTGTGATGAGTGAACACTTGAAATATATTTTGGTCCAAGGAATTTCTCTAAGAAGTTATAAGACTTATGTTTAGGTAGACATGTTGTGCGGAAACACACATAGTTGAAAGGCCTTAAGCTCTTGCTTAGGCATACATGTAGTGCAAGTGGCACATGAAGTTATCAAGCTGTGGAATGGACCACTTGGAGAGATACCATAGTGACATGTGTACTAGTATCCTAGCTTTATGGTGGGCGGGGGGGTTAGTGTGAGAAATCAGATGAGAAGGTTAATGAATGGGACCAAGGAAATCTCTGAGAGTCAAGTTTAAGGGGGGTATTGTTAGTGTTGTTCAAGTAAACTTGACTCAGTCAAGTTACTAGTGGTTTTGGGCTCTAGGTTTATGATAATCCATGGTTTTTTCCCATGGTATTCATCTATGATGAAGCCAATTTGAAGGTTGGAAATATCAATGTCAAATTGTCTCATGGAAACTGAGAACAAAAAATGGTGTCTTTAGATACCAACATCTTTCTCAGTGTTCTATGATTCCAACATTCTATTTTTCTAACTCAACCCAATTCCATATAACAAAATTATCTGTTATACCTGAAAACACCTCCTCATTAGCTCAGAGGATCTCACTATGCTTTGGTTGAAATACACCCATTCTGTAGGCCTATTTGAGAGTATAACACACCCCTATACTTAATAAATGTGTTATAAATCAAGTTATGTACCATGAGGACAACACTATCCTAGTCTATCGTTGAAAATAACAACAAGAAATGTTAAAAATAGAATCAAGAAATTCCAATTTAATTTTTCCTTGAATTAAATTGTATTTCTTTCTCATAGAAACTTGTAATAGTTAACTAAGTTAAGTTGACTTAGTTAACTTATATATTTTGAGTTGTAAGTCTATCTTGAGTCATGTAAGTGTGATCCCTAAGTTTTAGGGGTCTAGATTGAGTTTATTGGAGTTGCAATTAGATAACTCAGTTTCACTGAGTTATAGATAGTTAAACTAGTTCTAACTATTGGTGGAACTAGTAGAGGTCTAATACTGAGTTAGTGCATTGGTGCATCCTCAGTGATACTCCAACTAACTGAAGATTCACTCATGAGAAAATTATGCATGTCAGTTCAGAGGAAGACCTAGTTGAGATTAGAGGGCAGGGACAATGTACTATCAATTGTATATTTTTCCGAGTTGTACAAAGCGTTCATGCAATCAGTTGAGTACCTATGTTTGGACTACACAATTATGGAGTGAGGGTTTCCCTTTAAATATGGGCTAATTATCTCAAGAATTGTGCAAGGAATCAAAATCTTGAAGGTTAGGAATTTGGCTAATTATTGGGCAAAGGAAGTCATCAGGCAGAGTATAGGAAATACTTGTGTAGGTTGAGCTCAAGGTTGAGTAGAGCATATTGTATTCATCCATATTCTTTGACCAAGAATGGTGCAAGGAAATAGGGGCTTGGAGGTCATCAAAATAGGCTAAGGTTTGGCTTGATCTATCATGTGAGCAGAGAGTTGATTATACTTGTGCAGGAATTGTTCTAGTGAGAACAAACTTTGTATTTTCTTCTCAGATCTTCTGATTAATGAAATATAGATAGTAGGGGTTTTGAGCAATGGATTTCCCCAGATAAATATTGTGTTATGTGCCATTTATGTTCTTCCTCTTGTCTATTACTATTTTCATTGATATTTATGGGCTTCCGTTGTAAATAGTAGAGTAGATTCTTGTCTTGTGTTTTAGGAAATTACATGAGCTGTGAACCTATAGGAAAATATTCATGGTATCGAAGCTGAAGATAATATATAAGAGAATAATTTGGATTTTTCCTTGCAGATTGATGGAGCTATAGTTCAGGGTATATCTAGAAGACCCTAGGTGCAAACTTCTTAATGGAACTAGAAGGTTGCTAGTGGGTAGATTAAGGAGCATGATTTTTTTTGTGTGACGTGTTTGCAGAGAAGATCTTAAAAATTTTGTTGGAAATAAAAAAAAAAATAGAATATATGGATTTCTTGGGAAAAAATACCCAAATTCAACAAAACAATCTTCTGAATCGAAGTTCAGATGAGGGAGTTATAGCCGATTTAAAATCAACTCTTTTTTCTTTTTCAAAAAATTTTGTGATGGTGGGATAGATGAAAGAGATAGGTGTGCAAGCCAAAAACTTGTATGCTCTTGAGGTTCAAGATATATGCAAAACCTTGAGGAGAATGGAAAAGGTGAAATACTTGGTCGTTGAGAGGGAGAGTGAATTACCTCTCAACATGTAGCCCTAGAAGAAGCCTCAGAAACAACTTCAGGAAATTGTGGAGCAACCACAATTAGAGAAGCAGTGAGGAGACTAAGTGGAGAGATCCTCTCAAGCAGAGATGAAGCAGCCTCATAAATAGTCTCAGAAAATTGTGGAGCAACCATAATTGGAGAAGTAGAGAGGAGACCAAGTGGAGGCATCCACTCAAGCAGAGACCTCCAATAGGGGTAAATTTCGAGCCAAGTGGGCAGAGGGAGCACATGTAACCATACCTCCAGGTGAGAGGCGAGGCAATGTGAAGTGATAGTCCCAAGAGGGCTGAAATTGGGTAGGGTCCATTGAGAGGTATTATCTCATGGATTGTACCTTTCTATGGGAGCACAAAATTACATAGTAGTAGGAGGAATTAGTGGCAATTGATGCAATCAGAGATCAGAGTGATAAATGCTAGAACAGTTAGATACTGAAGAGCGCAAAGAAGGGTTGACAATAGTGCAGAAAGACAGAGTCAGTAGAATCACAAATTTTTCAATCGATAGAGTCAGTAGTAGTCAGAGACTTTGATGACATATTCATCATACTAATTCATGTTGAATGTTTTTTGTTTCTGGAGTTGTTGTAGCAACAATACTAGAGAGAAGTGTTGCATGCTGAACATTCCAAAGGTTGAGGATCAAGATGGAGTTGAATTCCTTTCTTGTTGAGAGGGAGTGGAAGTTAAGTTGACCTAGTTAATTTAGGAATTTCAAGCTGGAATTCTATCTGGAGTCATGTAAGTGTGATCCCTAAGTTTTAGGGATCTAGATTGAGTTTAATGGAGTTATAATTTGATAACTCAGTTTGAATGAGTTATAGACAATTAAACTATTTATAACTATTGATGGAACTCGTAGAGGTCTAATAGTGAGTTGGTGCACTAGTGCATCCTTAGTGCTACTCCAGCTAATTGAAGATTCACTCATGAGAAACTCATGAATGTCAGTTCAGAGGAAGACCGAGTTGAGACTAGAGTGTAGGGATAATGTACTACCAATTGTATTATTAATTTTCTGAGTTGTACAAATGGTGCATGCAATCAGTTGAGGACCTATGATTGGATTGTGCAGTTATGAAGTGAGGATCTACCTTTAAATATGGGCTAATTATCTCAAGAATTGTACAAGGAACTAAAAACTTAAAGGCTAGGAATTTAGCTAAGTATTGGCTAAAGGAATTCATCACACAGAGGATAGGAAATACTTGTACAAGTTGAGCTGAAGGTTGAGCACAACGTATTGTATTCATCTAGATTCTTTGACCATGAATGGTACAAGGAAATAGGAGCTTGGGGAGCAACAAAATAGGCTAAGGTTTGGCTTGAGCTAGCTTGTGAGTAGAGAGTTGATTATACTTGTGCAAGAATTGTTCTAGTGAGAACAAACTTTGTATTTTCTTCTTAGATCCTCTGATTAATGCAATATAAATAGTAGGGGTTTTGAGCAGTGGCTTTCCCCAGATAAATATTGTGTTATGTGCCATTGATGTTCTTCCTCTTGTCTATCATTATTTTCATTGATATTTATGGGATTCCGATGTAAAGAGTAGAGTAGATTCTTGTCTTGTGTTTTAGGAAATTACATGAGATGTAAATTGTTTAGTCGATTTAGTGTTCTAAATTGCTCTACATAAATTATCAATCCGGGTATCGTAAACTGATGAAGTGTAGTGCACTATATGTGCTAGATGACCCTTATTACTTCATTGTTTTGGAGTTTTATGTTGTTTTGGGGTTTTTTGATCCTTTAATCCCTAATGATTTACAATCTAACAAAAATCTTAAATCTAACTTCTGTAAAGACTGCTAAGAACCTAAAGAAATGAGAATTAAAAGAGCTTAAGCAAGATCTGGAAGCAAAGTTTAATCAAGAAATGAAAACAGAGTTTCTATTTCTCATCATATCATAATTTCCAAATCATGAGCTACAAACTAAAAAGTAATATTGCAACTACTGTCTATGTAATTACAAAAACAAGACTAAATGAAATACTGAAAACTGTAGGTGAAATTGCAACTATTGTCTAATCTATTATAATAACAAAACTAAATGAAATATTAAAACTAGAAGTGAAATTGCAACTATCTATTATGGAAACAAAACTAAATGAAATACTAAAATTGGAAGTGAAATTGCAACTATCTATTATGGAAACAAAACTGAATGAAATACCAAGACTGAGAATGAAATTGCAACTAATCTAATATGGCAAAAAAATAAATGAAGTGCTTAGTTACTCTGCCTCTTAATTTTGGGAGAAAAATCTCCTTGTGATAACATTTTGAGGAATTATGTACTTCATCATTCTAAGAGAAGATAAATACAAAAAATGCAGAAAAGACTTATTGCATGAATGAAGTATTCAACCACTTAGTTTAAGATGAGTTATCAACTAGAAGGGCTCTTCAAAAACATTCATTTACACCATGAGTCAATAAGAAAATGGCAAAAACTATGATGGCATTGATCAGTCTAATTGAAAACTTAAAGACTAATGAAACAACAAATGAAATAAACTACTCTACACTACTGAATTCAACTTCAAACTACTAATAAAAACTAGAAAAAAATTAAGCAAAGAGAAAGCTATTGTGTACTGAAAGAAGTTATTCTATGTTAGTAAGAAAATGATAAAGACTGCATTATAAACAAGGTTAGTAAATGGTTATGAACATTATGGAAGAAACGATTAATTTACAGTTTAAATATAAAAGACAAAACAAAATGAAATGAAACCTTAGTCAGTGCAGGGGCCCTCTGCAACTGATCAGGTTAGAGCTCAATCAATCTCCAAGGAATGCTTTTAGATATCCATAAAACACATAGTCTTCATATTAAAAATAAACACAGGAAATGAGATTTTCAAAATTACAGAGCAGTAGTCTAAGCTTAATACATGAGGAAATTCGAACTGGTTCTGAGTTCTATACACAGGTATTTATAAGAAAATTATAGAACTGTTTGTGGAGAAAAATAAGCTACAACCAAAAACATGTAGCAGACAGGCACACAAAATTTTCTTCCTTCGCTGCTAGAGACATAAATCTAAGATGATGGCTATTGGATTTGGTTGCACAGATGGCTGTTGGAGTCCATGGGTTCAGGAAGTTCTTTCGGATCCCATCACTATGAAATGTGTACAAAATAGAGACCTGTTGCCTTTGGTCTCTATGTTTGACTTCTTCGTTGACTAGAGTCTTGTACCATCTGTTATCACTCAGGTTGTTCCCTCAGAAAATTCTAAGAAGGGAATATGGCCGAGGTAACCACAGACCAATCTTTTAGACACATATTCTAGCCAATCTGCATCCAGAGAGGGCTCTCTCTTTGTAATTTAGCTTTGTTTAAGGTATATTAGGCTAGTTATGAAGTACAAGGGTTTTATTCTGAGTTTTGGATGGTGGTGTTTAGTAGAACTGGAGTGTAAGTCAGAGAAGTTCAGTCCATTGGGCTAATGGAGTCTATGAGGATGAATTGCTAGATATGGTTTCTTTCACAGAGGGTGGTATTACAGAGTAGGGTAATCAATTATGGAACAGTTTATAAGCTGGAATCAGGTGGAATGAAGTCAGTGGGTGAATGGCAATTAAGAATCCTTCATCATGTTGATAGAGGGAAACTGAATGACTATAACCAAGAAGCAATTTAAGAATTTCTTAGCATTTTAATCAATATGGAAGAACTAGGGGAAATAGGAGCAGTTAAGAGTCCCTGTTTATGCTAATTCTGAAGAAAACATTAATAATAACAGAAACTGAACACATAGTGCAAACAAGCAAATTCTGGGTTATTCTTTTTCTCTATTATTCATATCATGAGACATATATGATATAGTAAACATAGAGAATAGTAAAACATAAGTTAGAAGGGACTTATTGAGCCATGAAATGATCCGAGAATTCTGTAGCATGACCCTCAACACAAATTCCACACCTAGAGAGTCCAACAACAATGTGTTCTAACAGCTTTTGTATTAAGAAAATCTTCAGAGTTACAGTGCAGTGTAAGAAATTATCACCAACCAACCCCGAATAGTTTTCTTGGGGAGGTATTTATATAGAAATGTTACAAAATATCTCAAAGAGATAATATCTTTAGCAATAACTCATTCCACCTACTTAAAAGGAGAAGTAAATGATCTTGGAAACAGGGAGGAATAAATGAAGAAGTAATTGTTGTTGCATTCGCTGCTTCAGTTGGTCAGATATGTTGACTTTAGGCTCAGTGAGTCGGTTGGTAGTTGTCTCCAATGAAATTCCGCACTGCTGCCTGCCTTGGCCGGACCTTCTCTACTTCTGATGTGATACGCTTTGACCCATATGAATGTCATTCATTCCCGTTCTCTTCATTATAGTGAATGGTTCAGAATTTTGCATTGACCAAAGACAACCTACAGGATTTCCAACATGTTTTGCCACCACTTTGGTCCTGGTATTTGATGTCTTTGCAGTTTTCTCAGAGTTTCGTCGGTTTCTGTGTACCTAGAGAAATTAGGTGGGGCAGTGAACAGATGCTTCACTTCGTGCTCTATGTAAAATAGATTTTCCAAATTGTTGTAGAGGGTTTGGCCAGATGGTAGGGCCTTCTCTGCTGATGTGTTTGATGAAGCATTTACTTGATCAACAACATGCTTATTTAATTTATGTTCATATTCCTTGTGTTTCAACAGACGATTATTACTTCCTAAAAGACTTGGCAAACCTTTTTGATGTAGGATTGTAAATTTTTTCTGTGAAAGAATTGACCTCAACTTGCATCTGCTGGAACCTTCTCTCCAGATTTTGCATTAGAGTTCTCATGGTTAGAACTCTCTTGATTGTTAGAATGGTGTCTGTCCTGTCTCTGATGTCCAGTGCTGCTAGCTCTTCACTGGTTTTGCTATTCAAAAAATGTATTAACCTGTTTACTTGTTCAGGCATGTGCCGCAATAAAGCTCTTGTTTTCTGGACTTCCACCTGGGCCAGTCCTATCAAATCACTTTGCTCATAAATAGCCTGAACAGACCTCCACACATTACTAATGGATTGATTAATGTTAGTCCACAAAATGCCTTTGATTTCTCCCAGAGGTTTATCTAACAAGAGGTCCTTTTCCAAAGCCTTCACCTTATTTTCTAATGCTTTCACATCTCTTGTCTTTTTTGCTACAATTATCTTAGATTTATCATAGTTCATTTCCAATTTTGCCAATTTTTCTTTAATCCCTTTCAACTCTGACACTTGTAGTTTCAGCTCTTCCATTCCCTTCATTAGCTGTTCTATGCTCATGCTGGTACTTGGTGCTATTGATGTTGTTGTTGTTGCTGCTGAAGTACCCGTGGTGATTTTTGCAACAAAGGCTGGGACAGTGGGAGGTGATGCTGTTGTAACTATAGGAGGGGCAGTTGTACTTGTTGGAGATATTTCAGGTGGCTGCGAGGTCGACTCTCCCGGCTTCTCATGTAGTGCTTTCTCCAACACTTGCTCTGTTTCATTTAATCTTTGATTCATCCTCAACAGTAAATCCATCATGTCCTCCTCTTCTTTTTGTTGCACAACTTATGTGGTTTGTGGATGCATTGTAATAGGCAGCTTTAATTGTTTCCTGAGGGTTGCAATGTCTTCCTCCTTCTTTTTTATTAATTCTTTTATGCCTTTGGCATCTTTGGGATCATGTCCCAGCTCAATGATAATCTCTTCCAAGGACTTGATTCTGTTACCTTTGGCTAAAGAGGACGCCTTTTCTAAATCCAATTGGATAGAGGTATTATTCATTGAATTCTGCAACTTATGGGCTAATAATGCTTTATCTGCCAATGTGGAGTAGACCATTTCCCTAGTTTGCTTATGCAACTCAATTTGGTCCATTGGATGAATGTCTTTAGCTAACACTTCCAGATTGGTCCTGATGTACTCAACAGGTGACTGTAGCTGCTGCATTTTGGGCTTAAAGTGACTTAGGATCATTTTTCCTTCTTGAATGTCATATGCTACCATTAACCTTTGTTGATTAGTGGGGGCCATCTTCAGCAAGTGATTATAAAGTTGAATTCTTATTGGCTCATTCTTTGCCTTTATTTCAGTAAATGTTCTCTTGATGTCAGAGCCTTGCTTACTTTGTTGCTTGCTTTGTGGTATAGTGGATGAAACTTCCACAGTATGTTTCCTTTCTAGCTCTTGCTGGTATGAGCTAGTTGATGTGCCCACTATTGGAGAGGTCTGTTGTTTGGTCATCCCCTCACCTCTCAGGCTGCTTGTTGTTCCTTCAAAGCTTTCCTCTTCAAAGTGAGGATTTAATCTTTGCTTCTTTTCCCCTGGTTTCTCTGCAGGACCACTGATCGGTGTGTCTTATTTCCTGCCCCTTTTCTTGCCTCTTTCCTTATTTAGAGGAGTTTGTAGTGTAGGGATTTCAGGTGCCTTTGTCTGTATTGAAGGGGCTTTCCCTTGGCCTTGTTCCTTTGATATAGCTAGCTGGTCTGTCATTTTCTCCTGCTGTGTGTCTATTACCTCCTTGCCCTTAGCTGACCCTGTGCTGGCTTTTTGTGTGGGCTGCTAAGAAGTCTCGGCAAAGGATGTATCACCTCCTATGTGTTCAGGCAACTTGAAAGATACCTGTCCAAAAGAGTCCAGGTCAAGCATTTTTTCAAGCTCTTTCATAGCTTTTTCCATTTTTTCTTCCTCAGTAATCTCTTCTATCAATGTACCCTCTACCCACTCATTATGATTGGCAAATTGCTCTATTTTGGGGAGCCAAGAATGTTTATAGGCTGATAGCCTATATTTCGCTCTCCTATCACTTATGAAGTCATTTGGGTCATAGGGTACCCACCAAAAGCTCTTCTTTAACTTGAGATCTTCTCCCAATATTTTATCAGCATCTACCGAGACTTCCTTCTTGTTAATGATAAAAGGGCCTAATTGATTTTTTATTTTCAGCTGGGCCTTTTTCTTTGTACTATGAAAGTGAGTTAAATCTGCATTGGTAAGTTGCCTGAAGTACTCCAGTGCAAACAGTCTCATAGGTACATATTTAGGCAGCTTGTAAGGACACAACTCACAACCATACATACTGATTTCAGTGTGATTTTGGTAGAGGTACCAGTCACCTATTATGTAGTTTTTGGACAACTGTAAAATCTTCTGCATCTCAATAGAAAGTCTAGGAGGAGGAGTTTTCATTAGTAGAGAGGAGACCGGATATATAAATAGGTCAATGAATTCACAGTAGGTATACGGAGAGTCAGAAACATGGTGGGAGATTGAGGTCCAGAATATCACAGACCTTCTTTCTCCTTTGGAATCCAATTTTCTGATAAGAAACTAAAAATTTTCTATCTGATAGTATAAGAACAAATGATATATATAGGATGAGTACTTGAAGACTCCCTCTCTATCTAGACTCATGAATTGCTCATGTATCTTATTGGCTATGAAGGTGGCATAATCATATTTGACAGTAGGAGGCTGGCCTGGAGTAAAAATGGATAACAGAACTAATGTGGTCTCATCAACATACTCACTTGTCTTGAATCCCAGGATGTAGGATATCATATCAATGATGAATTTTCCAGCCTCATTGAACCAGACATGGACATAGGGAGGTGGCTCTTTGGGCTGGCAATCTAGTCTCATAAATGTTTGAGCAATCCGGGTTAACTCTGAGTTGGGCAGTTTAGGGCCTTCTTCAAGCAAGAATCCCCTAGATAGAGGAGCTAGAGGCTGAGTAGGTTTGAAGTGCAACATTTCATTTATGGACTCAGGAGTAATGTAAAAGAGGACAGTTCCAGATGGAGTCATAACTGCTCTTTGAGAAGGTTCATAATTGGCGCAACATAGGTGGATAATTTTTGGGAAAATATTGACAGAGGGGAGGTAGTATATGGGAAAATTGGATTCCCATATTCCATAGACATCAGCATTGTTCCGATAACTGTTCCTAATTTCACAAAATGCTTGGAGGTGGTTTTTATCACCCATTAAGTCTTAAATCTGAAATCTCTATTAGCTAGGGGTAACCACTCCAATTCCTTGTGTGGTGCATTGAGGGGAGAAACATTGAGGGCCACAAGGGCTTCCATTGCTCAATTTTATGTGATTTTCAAATTGGAATTTGGGTTTTTGTAGCAAAAATAGGCAAAATAACAGTTTAGGGGTTTTTCTCCAGGAATTGCAGACCAAAGTCGATTTGAATTTAGCTCCCTGGGTGAAATCTATGGAGAGAAACGAAATTTGCAGGTTTTTTGTTAAAATGGGTTAAAGAGCAGTCTTGGCGTACTTGTATGAAAGCTATAGACGAAATTCAGTCTGAAATTTGGTTCTTTGGGTATAATTTACAGCGGAAAACTTTGAAACACCAGTTCGAGAGGTAAAACGGGTAAATACCTGTGTTTTTGGACGCGCACATGAGTAATTTGCATGTTTGGATGACGAATTGCAGAGTGGAATGCTGGAGTATGCTGGTTGGGTGGCCGACTAGAGCTCTGGTAGCAGCTTCGTCGTAATTTGCATACAATGGTCTCATGAAAGCAACCAATAGAAATGCATGAAAACGACACTTTCACAGATTTTTGAAAAAAATTTGGCTTTGTGGGTTTTTGGCGCTTTTTTCTAATGACGTTAGCATGACGTGGGATTTTGTCGCAACATGGAGTACGGAGGTGACGTGGTGGATGATGTGGCAAATGACGTCAGCGAGGGGGTCAGCGGTATTATCCTGCACCACTTTGTTGGCTAGGGTGGTATAGGAGGAGGGGCAACGATCACACCGGGCGGGCGCCACATGTTTCTGTACGACGACAATACCACCCATTCCTCGGACACTAATCTTTGGGCATCGGAGGGGTTCCGATATTGTTGTGGGCCGTCCGATGGGAAAGCTTGGATCTAACGGTCGACGATTGACGGAGTTGGCGACGGGTAATGGCGCGGGGACCCGGGTAATAAACATTGGCTAACACATATCGGAGTAGTGTTAATTGGTTGTCGAGGAAGCTTAATGGTTAATTAACCAAATGTTAATTAACGTTGGATATTTGTGCGGAGAGGGTTTTATATGGTTCCAAATGAACCTATAAACCCTTTTGAAATAAAGATATGACCGTAATCGATTGGGTGTAGGATTATTAAAGCTTTTGGGGTTTTTATATGTTTACATAGTAAGGGCACGGGGGAGGAACATAGGGGTTTATATAATATGGTTAGTATGTTAATATGAAGGATATCTTTGAACAAAAAACACCAAGTTATAAGGTTAAAAACTTAGGTTTATGGAAATGAAAGGGCGCCAAGTTATGAAGTTGGATAACTTAGGCTTAGGAGAAAACATAGGTTTTACACAAGAAATGTGGCTTCTTTGTGCCTAAGCAAAGTTGTGACTTCACTTAAACCTTTTCATGAAACATAATGACTTTTGGGAGTACTGAGAAGATCTCAATATCCTTGGGGGGAAGTTAGTAAGTGATTTTGGGAGAAGTTTGAAGGGAAGTTAGACATGCATCATTTGATCTGTCACCACATAGTTGCCATGGTACTTATGATAGTTAATAAGATGAATCACTCTTGAAAGGCAAAATTACTCATAAGCCTGCTTCTGCAACATCAAAACTGCCTACCCAACCTACTATACCTAACATTTTTGTTTCCTTTTTCCTTGGGTGCATTTAAACTAGCAAACCCTTGCTCTTTGTTTTTCTTTCAATTGCCATCCTATCTAAGTCTTCCCTTATTTCTTCCAAGGGCTCAGATTTAGCTGTTGAGCTCCTTTGCTTCTCTACCTAGCTAATCAGCTACCAATATTGAACAGTTTGGACAGGTTTCATTCTCTATCTCTAAGACAAGAAAGTTAAACATGAATTTGGCCAAGATTGTGTTGTTTGGCCATCCATCAACTGTGGCAAGAGTCAACCAACTGTGCATCATGAGATTCTTTGCAAAAATAGAAGAGTAGTGGCATTTTGGACTAGCACACTTTCCTGGTCTTCTTTATTGGGGTTCATTTCTTTTCTTTTCTGACCATTTCATTCTTTTTGCCCTTTGATTTTTCTTTTAAGGCATACCCTCTTTACAATTTTTAACTTCTTGATTTCTTGGGTATATGGAAAACCTTAGCAACCAGCCAAAGGTATGAACATATTAAAGCTCCTCAATGTCAATCATGAAAAATGACACCTATTGGTATAGGAACCTAACACCATCTTCCTTGTCGACTTGGGCTAGGTGAATAGGACACGATCCATGTCATGATGACTTCCAAGCTACCCATGTAGTTATTTCCTTCTTCTGACACATGGAACCTATTAAAGCATGGAAGTAGCTGCAAAACAACCAATTGGATGCAGAATAGGTTGCGTTCTGTAGCTAAAAGACAAAAAGTTATTCAAATAGCAAAACATACAAGCATAACATGTAAATCACTAAAATGTTCTCCTTAAGGTAATGTATACTGGTTATTGATGATAGGGATGCATTTTCTTCATGGATAAACAAAGAAAATAAATGAAAGGAGTTGCTAAGGAAAGGGCAGTTTTGAGGCTCAACATACCCCCACTGCAAAACCATTACATGTCCCCATGCAATCAGAACTTCCTCCTCCTATTGCATTTGTTCTGATACTTTAGCCAACACATCCAACTTCCTCTTCTTGCTTTTCTTTGCACTAACTGCCATCCTTGGCTTCCTCATAAGAAATATGTACTTGAGATTAATAAGTGTCCTATTCAGCTTCTTATTTTTCTTTTTTAGCTTCCTGTTTTTCTTGTGCCATAATCCCAAGTGTAGCATTGTGTTGTCATGAGTAGCTCTATCTAGCTTATTTTGTTCCCTTAAGGTTTCATTTTCTTTTTGGATGTGCATGTTTAGAATTTCTCGCTCATAGATCTCTTGTTTAAGAGAGCTAATTAGAGTTTCTTGTGAGGTGAGAGGCTACTCTGGATTAGCTGAATTTCCTGGGTCTACTGAGGTACTCTTTTTCTCTAATGACTCTATGTAGTCATAGATTTGTTGTTGTATTGGATCAATGCCAGGAGAAGCTCTACTTGGGCTTCCTTCAAAATTCTGTGGAGGAGAGTTTGTGGACTTTGTTCATATGAAATATTGTCAGGGGGTTGAACTGGGGTTTCTTCCTCTAAATTTATAAACTGGGCCTCTTTTGATTTCACCTTCTTCACCTTGTCTTGGAGTCTAGAACTCCTTCTCACATTTTGAAAGCTTATGGTTTCTTCTTTTGTGTCATTTTTCCTCTCTCCTTTCTCCTTATTTTCTTGATTTGCTCTTTGATCTTGGTTAGTCTTTTAGAAAGCAGTTTTTCATCTTCTTGAGGTGATGAAGGTTTAGGGATGTCTTTATTGATTTCTTCAACCCTCTCTTTCATTTTTCTCTTCAACTTAGTCTGCGTCCTAACCTCTGATTTAGGAGCTATTTCTGCCTCATCTTTTTGTGAGGAGCTTTTAATGCTGATATTTCTTCTTCTACTTCTTTTGACAGGACTTCCCTAAGATAAATTTGGAGCATCTTGGAAGAAATTCTTTACCAAGAATTCCTCCCATGTATCCCTTACACTTCTCAAATGAAATTCAAGTAAAATATTCACTAATCCATGGTGATATAGAGTGGTTTCTATTGATTCAACTTTCTTTTGAACATTGGTTGCCATTCTTCTCAGACTATTCAGAAGGAAAAAGGGAAGATTGAGGGTTCCATTCTCCAGAAAATTCATTAACAATCTTATATGATAAACATACATAGACCCAAACCTCCCTTCACAGGTAATGAATTTTTGTAGCATTAACAACATGCTACTCCATTTTTTTTTTAGTGCAGAAATTGGAATCCATTTTCTAAAGATTGTAATGTCCATACCTAGGTTTTTAAGAGTCACCTTCCAAGATTCATCATGAAACTCTTTGTTTTTGAACCACCTTTCTCCTAGCCTTGGGAGTTCTGTTGCTTATACTATGAAGGACTCGGTAACTGCAAATTTGATGTCCCCTATTTCCACTTCCATGCCATCAAATGATTTGGCAAAGGATTTAGCGATTTCCTTATGGTAACCGTTGAATTTTTCAATAAAACATAGCCAACCTTCCTTTTGTAACATTCCCTTCAGCTACAGAAACCCTTCCATGTATTTTACCCCTACGGGTTCAGTTCTAACAATAAGCCCCATATCCTTTGTTCTCGGTTACCCTTCAAAACTACTCTCACTATCTAAGAAATGGAATGACTGCGTATATGGTAATAAGAAGACTGTGTATACAAAAATAGGAAGATTGTGTGTATACGAAAATGGAGTAACTAGATATATAGAAATAGAATGATTATGGATATGGAAACAGGATGATACGGTATATGGAAGCAGAATGACTGTGAATTATTGAAACAGAACGACTGTATATACAAAATATATGGAAACAGAGTGACTGTATACACAAAATGGCTACGTAAATATGAGCGAAAAACTTAAGAGTTGGCATGTAATAAATAAACAGTTAGAGTTTGAAGAGTTGTATATAGGTAGGTCGCGTCATTAACCTAACAGTTAACAAATGTAGCTGCGGAAGACAGTTTAAGTATGAGTTATGGAGTTTGAAGCAGAGATCAGTTATGAAGGAATCATTGGACCATTTGTCATTGAAGGTAGAAGATATGGCAGAGACATCATGGCAGTCAAATCATATGCTGATTAATTAAGGAGACATGTGATCATACATGTTATACAAGCTTATGTTTTTGAATTGCTTTTTGAAATAAATTTCTATACTTTACCTTTTGCTTGCTAATATTTTGATGTTTTCTCCACAGGTGCTTTAGGCATGATTGATCTTCAAAGTTGATTTTTCTTCAATTACCTGCATACAAGATTTTATTATGAACTAGACACTTGTACTTGGACTGATAATCAAACTGTTGCTTCAGAATCAGATTAGTTGCACAATAGGATCAACTAAGGAACAAAATCAATTGCAGAACAGAATCAGTTGCAAAACATAGAAACAACTGCAGAATGTGAAATAGAGAGTAAAATATGGCTTATGAATGAATGAAATGAAAATAGTTGTGCAAGTGAAAATAAGACATGATGATAAATGAAAAATGGAGATGAAAGAAATGCTGGGGAAGGAAAAATTTATTGGTGAAATATGACAATGGAAAGAAGTGAAGCTGTAAAAGTAAAATAGAGTGAAATGAAATGAGACAATGAATTTTGCGGAATGTGGAGTGACTGTGGCTTTTTTTCACCACTTTTTCAGAAAGGAAATGGAAAATATAGGGTGTGCAGAAAATTCTGATTTCCACCCTGTATTTTCTGTATAAGCATGCCAATAAATGATTGGTTTTCAACCTTATACAATTTTATTTTATTTTTATTTTTTATTTTTTTTTAGATAGGAAATATAAAGACTAAGTTGGTGCAGAAGGAGGATTCTTCTTCACTAACATCATTTCAGAATTATTCTGGAAGATCTTGATGAACTCCACCTTTGAGATTGGTTTTTGATATATTTTCAATCTATTACCATTCACTAGAAAAGGAGTTTGACTTTCATCTATTGTTCTGATCCTTACTGCTCCATTACTAATTTTTTTTTCAATCTCATATGGCCCAAGCCAATGAGTTTGAAACTTCCCTTGAAAATATTTAAACTTTGAATCAAATAACAGTGCCCAATCTCCCTCTTGAAACCTCTTGTCCTTGATGTATTTGTCATGCCATTTAGCCCTCTTTTGTTGGACTATACCAGTCCTTTTAACTACCTCTTGCCTAATTTCATCAAGTTCATTTAATTGCTCTAGCCTATGTTTTTGAGCCTCTGATAAATCCATTTCCAACTGGACCACCATCTTGAAAGTTCTGATTTGGAACTCTATAGGGAACAAGACTTGTTTCCCATAAACAAGTTCATAAGGTGTATGTCCCATTGTGTTCCTCCATGTAGTTCTATAGGCCCTTAAGGCTTCAGGAAGCCTTTCTGCCCAATCTCTTTTATGTAGATGGACAACCTTGGTGAGGATTCCTTTAATCACTTTATTTGTGGACTGCACTTGACCATTTGCTTATGGATGATAGGGAGTTGACCTCATATGCTTGATCTTGTACTCCTCCATAAGCCTTTCTATCATGTTGGATGTGAATTGAGATCCCTAACCTATCATAATTTCTCTTGGAACACCAAAATGAGTGAAGATGTCCTCAAAAAGAAAATTAACTATAGATTTTTCGTTAGAAAAAGGTAATGCTTTGGCTTCTACACATTTGGTGTCATAATCAGTACATACCAATATATAAGTTTTTTGTTTAGATGGAGGATTAAATTGTCCAATAAAGTCTAAATCCCACTTTTCAAAGGGTACAATAAGTACCTAAGTTTGTAATGGCATTTCATTTGAGGGAGAAAGTTTCCCTACCCTTTGGTAGCTGTCACACCTTCTGACATATTCTTTATCATATTTGAAGATGGATGGCCAATAATATCCTAAAGAAAGGATTTTATAGGTTGTCCTCTTGTCAGCAAAGTGTCCACCACACGGCTCATCATGACATGCTTTGAGAATATCAGGCATTTCATCTTCCCTAATACACCTTCTCATCATAAGATCTGGCCCTGTTTTATACAATTCGCTAGTGATCCATGAATATCTTGCACTTTCTTGAATAATCTTTCTTTTCTCTCTCGGAAACAAATGTGAAGGTAACTTCCCTGTAACCAAGTAATTAACAACATCTACAAACCAAGGAGTCTGAGTAGTTACTACAAAAATATATTCATCAGGAAACTTATCTTCAACCGGAGAGTCTTCTTTGATATTCTAAATCCTAGACAAGAAATCAACAACTGTGTTTTGTTTTCCAGGTCTATCTAGCATAGTAATGTTGAATTCTTGCAAAAGTAAAAGCCATCTTGTAACTCTACCATTATTAATAGGTTTATTCATCAAATATCTAATTGCAGAGTGATCTGTATGAACAAAGGTTTCATAGCCTATTATATAGTGTTTGAAGTTGTTAATTGCATGAACAACAACTAAAAATTCCTTTTCATTCACAGTATAATTCAACTTAGTGGGAGTCAAATTCTTACTTGTAGAGTAAATGGCATAAGGAATCAAATCTTTTTGTCCCAATACAGTTCCAGCACTGTATCTAAAGCATCTGTGGAAATATGGAAAGGAAGTTTCCAATTTGGACCTCTTAAAATAGATGCTTTAGAAATTTTTGCTTTCAAGGTTTCAAATGCTATTTGACAATTAGGATTCCAACTGAATTCACAATCTTTTGTAAGAAATTTGAAGAGTGGAGATGCTATTTTAGTGAAGTTTTCCATAAACCTTCTAT
This sequence comes from Pinus taeda, assembly GCA_000404065.3. Taxonomy (NCBI): domain Eukaryota; kingdom Viridiplantae; phylum Streptophyta; class Pinopsida; order Pinales; family Pinaceae; genus Pinus; species Pinus taeda. The sequence continues at coordinate 89,531 of APFE031143064.1, read as the reverse complement.
AGTATCCTGTAAATCCTAGAAACCTTCTAACATCCTTTGGCAATTTGGAATTGATAACTTAGAGATGACTTCAACTTTAGATTTGTCAACTTTAATCCCATCTCCTGAAATGTGATGTCCTAAAACAATACCTTCTGTAAACATCATAAAAAAGTTTTCATGGTTTAGTGAAAGGTTTGTTTCTTTACATCTTTTAAGAACGTTTTCCAAATTTTCCAAAGCTTCTTCAAATGTGTTTCCATAGACTATAAAATCATTCATATATACCTCTACACAATCATGTATTAGATCAGAAAAAAATTCCTAGTACTTCTCTTTGGAATGTTGCATGTGCATTACACAACCCAAAAGGAAGTACTCGCTAGGAAAACGTTCCCCATGGACAAGTAAATGTGGTTTTATCCCGATTCTCAAGTGCTACCTGAATTTGATTATAACCACTAAAACCATCCAAGAATGAGAAATACTTCTTACCTGCTAATGTATCTAACACTTTATCTATAAAGGGCAAAGGAAAGTGATCTTTAAGGGTTGCTTTATTCAATTCTCGGTAGGCAATGCACACCCTCCATTTAACATTATTTTAGGCACAATTACCAAAGGAGAAACCCATTGGATATCTAAAATTGGGTAAATGAAGTTTACATTTGAGTAATTTTTGGAGCTCTTCTTTCACAATTTCCCTAAGATTTGGATTCATTCTTCTCTGAGGTTGTCTGATTGGTCTACCATTTTCCTTAATATAGATATGATGGATACAAGTTTTAGGATCAATACCTTTCATGTCGGTGTACTCCCATGCAAATGTAGCAGAATGTTTTTGTAATGTTTTGGTTAGCTCTTCTTGTTGTAGTTTTTTCAAGTTTTTGTTTATGTTCAATGTCCTACCTGGAAAAATTTCAATTGTAAAGCTACCAAACTCTTCCATAGAATAGAGAGACATCTACCTAGATGATAAGTATTCAACATTAGATTTTTCTTGAAATTGTGCATGATCATATTCTGAAGATGTTTCAAAATTTTCCAATGCATTCAAAATTTGACTATCTTCACTAATTTCTGACATAGTAAAGAGAGGTTGAATATCATCTTCATCATCAATCCATTCCTTGTCATCTATTTCTGTGATTGCTTTTGCTGGAAGATACAAAGTAAATTTCTTTGTTGAATTACAATAAAAAATATACATGTCACCAGATCTGCAACTAATAAAAGCATTAGTTGTGGACAACCAAGGTTTTCCTAATGTGAGTGGGTGTCCTCGTAGATTATTCTTGGGAGTTAAGATCATGAAATCAACAGGATATTCCCAAGAATCTAAGGAGACTATAATGTCTTCTAGTACACCATCTGGTTTGATTACTAATCTATCTGCAAGTTGCAGTAAGGTAGGTGTGTAAAGAATATTGGGAAGTTTAAGTTGCTCCATAGTTTGTCTACTCATGATGTTTATTGCTACCCTTAAGTCAATCAATGTATTTGGAATTTCAATTCAATTTATATGTGTCTTGACAACTGGACTTCTTGGATCCACATATTTTTGCATGGCAATTTTTCCATCATTATGTCTGCTATCTTTCCTACCAGGTGAATTATTTTTGTTTCCTTTGATTTTCTTCCTGGTCTTTTGATGCTCAACTCCTTTATTGTCTTGGCTAGAATTAGAATTTCTCTAATGGCTTGTAACAAATTAATTTTGATACAAACATTCTTCAATTCATCTAGGAAATCATAGTTGGGCAACAAGATATGTTTTTCTATCCCTCTATCGATTTGTAGTCTTTCAAGAAAAGGGGGTGTAGAAGTAGATGCTGGTTGCTCAATGATAGGAGTTGCGTTCACTGATTCTTTTGTTTTTCTTTTTCGATGTTTTGGTTTTGGAGAGATGTTTTCTCAAAAAATTTATTGACTTTTAGAGAATCCTCCTCAGAAGTGTCTTTGTTATAGACATATTTGGGCACTTCAACCCCAATCTTATATGTCGATAAACTAGGGTTCTTCTTCCCTTAAAAGTGTTGTTTCATACCCTAAAAGAACATGGTCAACTGATTACATCATTCCCCAAAAGTTCCACCTGAAAAACCATCCAGAATTGGCCTAAACTGGACCATACTGACTGCCCCACTGTCAGGGTGCAATGCATACTGACTTCTACACTAGCCAGGTGCGATGCATACTGATGAGGCCTTCTGTAGGGTGTGATGAGCGAGGATGGACAAATTTCTGAGACAATTTGCTAAGTGGATGCTCATGGAATCTTCCAGAAACTTCTCTTATGACACTTGCCTCTCTAGATTCGCCCAGAGATGAGAAAGAGATCCAAGAAATCTCCAAGTGAAATTAAATGTAACAAGTGGAATGAGACTAATAAAAAACCTAGAGATGACTCACACCCTTGCACACATCTATAAATGGATTCCTCAGCTGAGAGATATAGAGGCTGGAATTTTGTAATTTGTAAGGAAGTGCTGATGGTTTGTATCTAAGAAGGAGAATTGTATTGTTGGTGTGATCTTGCTTTTCATAAGGTGAAGAGGGCTTTGATGCTGGGAGGATGATGCTAGATCAGACAGCTGGGTTGTAATTCTCCCTTTTATTTAATAAAGTTCTTTGAGTTTTCTTCCATACAATTGTGCAATTGTGAATGTTATCATTTGTAAATGCTATTGTATGTTCATTGTATTTCTGATTCTACAATGCTTATGATATAATAGTTCAAGATGCTTTGACGGTTCTTTGTTACTATGTCTCTACAGGTACTCTTCAAGCAGGATAAGTATGGAGAGGAGTTGCAAGCTCTGTCAAGGGGAGAGAGATCAAGAAAGGAGTCTAGCGGAAGATCTAGGTTGGTTCCTTTGCCTCTCTCTTATCTATCATACAAAAAGAAATCATGAATTGCTTTAAACTGTTTGTTTCTAGGGTAGCTACCAAACCTAGAGGGCTAGTTGATCGAAAAGACACTAGTTTTCCCAGAAACAGTCTTGTTCTTGAATAACTATAGAAGGTCTTTTCTTTTCTAATATCCTACCAGATCTTAATTGAACATCATTAAGATCTAGGGGAGTAATCATATAAGTTGGAAATTGTTGTCCTTCTACCATGTAAGCATTATGAGGGTTTTTATTGTTGGGGTTTGGTAATGGTTGGGTAGGTAGCTGATTTGGTTTTTGCTGAAAGGGAAGCAAGACTTGAGGGTTTTGAATTTGTTGTGGAGGTTGTTGTGGAAATGGTAATGAAAGTTGAGGATTCTGAATTTGAAGTTGTGGCTGCTGATTTTGTGGGGGAGGATAATTCTGATAGGATGGAGGATATTGATAATATTGAGCAAATCTCCCATAAGGATTTTTTACCCCTCGTGCCCATGATTGAGATTGATAATGCGATTGAGGTTGAGGCCAAGGTTGCTGCCAAGGATTCCAATTTGGTGGGGGCTGAAGATACATTGGATTGTTAAATCCCTGATTTTGTGGCCCCTGCCAAGGTCTTCTTGCAACAAAACAAAGAGGTTCCACAGAATTTGGGAGTGTTTCCTCTTGAAAGACAACCTTAAGACCTTGGATTGAGGGACAACCCTTGGTATCATGAATTTTTGAACAAATCATACATGTTTCTACAATTTTTGCATCTAGAAGACATTCTCTTAGAGCATGTTTTTTTTTTTCTCTACATTTTTGACAAAAAATGGCTAAAGCATCAGCGTTTGTTTTTTGCTTGTTTTGAATTTTAAGGGTGTCTAGTTGCTCACTAAGGATCCCTAGAATGTCAGCTTTAAACTCATCAAGCATATTGCCAATTTCTGCCCTACTTATAGATCCAATTGCAGATTTGTTTGCTGTAACAAGAGAATGATCTCTTGGCCCTTTCCTTGTTTTATATTTCCCTCTTGAGAGATGAACACACGGTTCTCCTATGTCACTCAATGGAAGTTGAGAGATATCTCCCTTCCCCATCATGTTAAGGATATCTATCCACTCATCTCTAATGGCCTTTAACAAAAGAGATTTCAAATTTTCTTCATCTAAATTGTTCATCTTTGCTCTTTTCAAATTATAGTTAAATCTCTCTGTTATGCCCCTATACCAATAGGTGTCATATATCATGATTGACTTATTGAGCTTTGTAATATTTTCATACCTTCACTTGTTGCAAAGGTTTTCCATATTTGTAAAAAATCAAAAAATTTTAAAAAATGTAAAGAGGGTATACTCTAAAAGAAAAATCAAAGGGTGAAAAGAATAAAAAGATGGTCAAAAAATGAAATAAAATGAACCCCAACAAAAAGAAAGATCAAGGAAGTGTGCAAGTCTAAATGCCACTACTTCTTTACTGTTGTAGAATAAACAATTGTGTCTAGTTTTTCACTTACGTCACAATTTATGGATAGTTAAATAGTTTAAGCTTGGCTAATTCATTTTTTAATTTCATGTTGTAGAAACAAAGGATAAAGATTTGACCAAACAGTGTAATCTTGGCAGATAAGTAGATAGGTAGAGTGAAAAAAGGAGTTCAACAGTTTAATATGAGCCATTGGATGTAATAACTTAAGACTTAGATAGGCACCACCATGTAAAAGAAAAGAACATTTGATAAGGGTTTTCTAGACTAAGTGCACCCTAATAAAGAAGTGAAAATGCTAGGTTAAGGAGGTAGGGTAGGTAGATGATGGTTGTAGAATAATATGTGGTGAATGATAAGTTTAAATGTGTAAATCTTTTACTTTCATCACAAGGCAAAGGCATGTATCACATGGAAGACACATTAAGCAAGAAAAGTAAAAATAATTAACTTCCCTACTCATTTTCCCTAAATTTTCACTAATTTCCGCTAAGTGCCAAGGTATTTATCAAGTTAGAGGGGCTTAGAGAATTTCTCCGACTTTTGGAGGGAACAAAACCTTGGCCCAATAATTTATAATGCCTAAGTACTTAAAATTTATTCATCAGTGATCACACCCCTTCATAAATCATTCATTCCCTTTATAAAGTTTTCCTAAGTAAAATCCTATTTTACTTAGGAAAATTTATAACATTTTCCATAAAAACCCTTTCATTTAGCCTAAGTTTTAAACATAGATATGAAAATGCTTCAAACTTAGCGTGCACTTCACAAAATTATATTAACTTTAACTTACATTATTTTTTAATTTCCCGATATAAACATTACCCATTCCCGTATTACTATAACTATGCAAAATCCCCAAATTCATATATATCTCGCCCCTTGGTTAAATATAACCATAATAGAGTTAATAATTGGGATTAATTAGTTAAACCATAACTAATTAAGAACCCCAACCCATGCCATATTAAGTGAGGATTAATTAATCATCAGGATTAATTAATAACCCAACGACCAATCTCATTGCTCCCGTGTAATTAAAAATTCCTTAATTAAGTTGGGCCCGCCCTCATTAAATTTCCGCCACCTCACCTCCTCGATAGTTGTCTAATCAAGCTCCTTGAATCCAACGGTTGTCGCGCATATGACACAGCCCTTTGCTACCAAACATTAGCACGCGATAGCGAGCCGTTTTCTGAATAGTGCCATCGCCACGCTTCGCTCATCGTATGGAATCGCTCGATCTAGCCCAAATACCACCTCCCCTTCATTAGCGGTGTGTGAAAACCATTTACCATCTCCCGCTAATGACAAAACATTAAATCATTGCACTGCTGAGGCCACTTGTCCAAATCCTAAAACCCGCCAAGTTTTTGAATTTTTATTAAAAACAAAAGTAATTAGTTTGTCGTTCTATTCTATGAATGCATACATCCAAGCAAACTGAATGTTGAAGTTAACCAGCTCGTGCACTTAACAGCCAACCACCTTCAAAACTAGTAGACAATGCCACTCAGAGTCTGCCATTACACCCAGTGTACTTGCATTCTAGTCCCCGTCTCTAAAATAGGTATTTACCAATTCCTGTCAAGAAACCCTGTGAATACTTGCTTTCTCCACAATTAATTGAAAAGAACCAAATTTTACCATAATTCAGTTGCTACACTTGAAATTCAAGTTCCCTAGACCCTCGGTTTTCACCAATTTCTCATAAAAACCCAGTTTCCTATCTGAATCCACAAGAACCAGAATGGAAACCCTTGTGCCCTAACTATTGCACCTATTACTACCCCCCACCATGATTTGGATTATCTACCTTTGGGAGATAAATATTTTCAAATAAAAGACTTGGAAATTGATAAAGACCATCTGAAAGTATTTTGCCAATGCTGAGTGTTACACTAAAATTTGTCGCCATGACTATTTGTAGTTAGTATGGCTCCATCAATTGTCATACTATCCTCCTTGGCAAGTCTCATACCTCTGCTCTCCATGTCAAACTTCAAGAAAGAGAGAAAGTCTTTAAAAATCTACTTATCTCTGGGTACGCAGTTTCTCTCAGCCTTACCTGTGTGTACACAACCCAAGTTCACAATACCTGCGTACTTGTACGCTCTGTACGTAAAGGGATGGGTGCGTACTCCTATAAAGGTCAAAAGGCGCAAGTTTCATCTTAAAAAAGTTACTTGTGGTCATTTCTAGAGCATTCTAGAAGCTTGTTTGATGTGTATTGAGCGCCTCCAGATAGTTCATGTATCCCTATGAAAGAGGAACTTATCCCATCAAGAGAGGAGCTACCCCATCCAAAAGAGGGGCTTATCCCATTGATGTTGGACCTGATTAACTTCCTATAGAGCATTATAAATACAGGCATTGGGCCAAGGAGGGGAGGTTGAAAGCTGAACATTCTAAAGGGTAAATGCTGCTGGATTAGGACTTCCATTGTTGACTTGTGAGGAGAGATCACTATCCTTCCTTGTTGCCATATTGGGAGTGGGTGAGCTTGTCAAAGTAGAGGAAATCTCTTGTTGGACCCTGGGAGGACCTTGCACAACACCAAGGCTCAGGTTGTAATGGTTCCTTTTTTGTTTACTTAATACAAATAAGTCCATTCTTCTCAATGATTTGTTGTTAAATGAATTATTTCATGTACTCCTTGGTCTATGTGATGAATATGCTTTGTTTTATGATGAATATTCAGGGTTATGTAATCGTTTGACTGTTAGTGTATGCAGGCCTTAAAGTGAAGGAGGAGCTCATCTGGATCAGCAAGGCTGGACTGCTACAACAAGCTTTGGATTTGAGGTAGGATCGAACAACACTTGGTTTCTCATAGAATAATGTATGTTTAGAGAAGGATTGCTCTTGTTTGTCTTGTTTGTCACTAGAGAGTCTTAGACTCCTAGGGAGTTTAGGTTTGTCCGCAAAAATAACTCTTTCCGCATGACAGGGTCATATTGTATCTCATAAGGGTGTTAAGGTAGAACCTATAAAATTAAATCCATAAAGGAATGGAAAATCACCACAACCTTAAAGCTTGTTTGAGGATTTCTCGGGTTGACAGGGTATTATCTCAAGTTTGTTAAGAATTATGGGAAAATAACAACACCATCAATGACATTACTGATGAAAGATCCATTTTTTTGGGACTTCGGAAGCAACTAAGAACTTTGAATATCTTAAAGAGGCAACATATTGAGCTCCAGTCTTAGCTACACCAGACTTCACAAAAATATTTATTATGAAATGTGATGCCTTCGAAAATGGCATTGGTGATGTTTTAATGTAAAAAAGAAGACCCATTCTTTTGAAAGTTGTCAAATCAAGGGAAATCATTTACACAAATATATTTATGAGGAGGAAATGTTGACAATACTACATGCTTTAAAGAAATGGTGCCCTTATGTAACAACCCTGTTTAAAAATCCATGTAAAAATGATCATGAGACACATATTCCAAGTTGAATGGTGGGTAAAAACACCCTAGTGGGTGTTCATTTCAGTTATTATGGCTAAGGAAATGGAATTTTTGGCACATTTATTTATGAAAATAATGGAAATTAGGAGAAAATGAAGGTGAAAGGTCACAAGTTGCATGTAAGGAGGAAATTGAAGGAAAATATTAGAAATTGAAAAAAATAGAGGCCTCATTGATAAAAAGGCTTTTGAGGATTAGTTGGTAAGCTTTTGGGCTAAAACCTTTGGTCAGTTCAATTTTGGAGCTCTCATTCTATTCTCTCTCTCTCTCTCATACTCTTGGACACTTATAATTTTCTTGGAGCACTCTTGGAGAGTGTGGCATACTTGGAATTTGGAGCAAGAAGGCAAAGGAAAAGCAGGAAAGTGCAAGAGGATATCGGGTTCAACAGCTACAGTGGGTTTTTCTTGCAGGTGCTGAGTTACATGTATGATTTCCTTGCTAGTTTTGGAATGCATGACACATGCATATGGTTTCTTGGTTATGATCTCTCATTGTCATGGAGGATTGCCTAGATTGACAATGGTTTTTCCTAGATTTTCTATTTCCTGGATAGCCATGGTGTTCTGGGTTTTACTTTTTTCTTTTCTAGTTGGTTCTCATATTCCTCTAGATGTGTGTTGAGTTATTTGTCCTATAGCCTTGCTTGGAAAAATTCTCTGGAGCCCTTGGTGGGTTGAGTTACTAGTCTTGGATCCTTAGCTAGACAAAGATTTTGTTGCCCTACAATAACTATGGGTTGAGTTACTAGTTTTGGAGCCTTGGTTGGACAAATACTCTAGAGCCTGCAATAGTCATGGGTTGAGTTACTAGTCCTCGAGCCTTAGTTGGAAAAAATGCTCTGGAGCCCTGGACAGATTGGGTAGAGACCAATCTGGTGATGGTTAGTGATGTCCAACCATGAGGTGGAATCATTGGTTGAGAATTGAAGTGGTTTGGCCTCTAGAATCCCTGGATGGTTTTGATTGATTTTTTTTATGAGATCCCACATTCATGATTGGAATATGGCATGGGGGTGACTTTCTGAAGAGATATTTGGCTCATTCATGTCTATGGTCAGGTGGTACGTGGAAGTCCCAGACCTGGTTTCATTTTGCATATGCTAATAAGCACTCTTTTCCTCTTGTAATGGATGGGTAAATGTATTTGTTATTATGTTATTTTGATGGTTTTATTATCATTTTTATGTTGTTGGTTATATGCTAGCTATAAGAATGTTTTATGAAAGTGATGATGTATGGCTCTCATCATGTTTTGATTTGTAAATGAATGAATAATGTATCTATGGCCTGATAGATGAAATTGCAGCTAATGTGTTGAGGCATCAATGCTTCTTAGATATTCTCAGATAAGTATGAGACCCCTATGCTCAGTTCTAGTGTTAAGAATTGTAGATTTCATATTTGTGATATGTTTGACAAAATTCCTGTCATGGCTAGCAGGTGTCCAGTCTAGTCGTTGTTGATGTTTTTACAAATGTACCTTTTTTTTCCTATGAAATTTCATTCTTGAAGGTGTCATTGAGTTTTGGGCAGTGACATGGGATCTGGGCCTGAAAAAAGTGGAACAAATCTCGGAGATGTAGGCACAACACTAGGGAAAAGAGTTCCTGAAATCTCCCTTACCCTTGCTGTGGGAGCGTCAAGAGCCTCCCAGAGACACCCTTGTCCATGTCATGGGAGCTTCCAGGGGTTTGATGCACTAAAACTTCTGTTGATCTTAGGGGCTAGTTACTTGAGTGGTTTAGATGCCTCCTGAGATTTATGTTGCTTATGTGGAAGGTCTGTGTGATGTGTTCCACCAGTTCCACATCCTTAACAAACATGTAGGGAGTTGAATCATATCATAGTAACTTCTCATCACATGTTTACCCCAGTTGGTCAGTTACTTGGGTAGATGTGGGAGGAGGGTGTTATAGAGTGATATCACAACTAGGTTCACCCCTCGGATTGGATTGGTGGTGTCTTGGTCATGCATTCATGTCGGATGCATATGTGTTCCTTATGCTTGTAGTCCATGTGCTTTTTGCATTTTCATGGTGTTGATCAAGGTTGTAGTGATGCTGCCATGTGAATGTTGATGTTGTTGTTGTTGGGATGCTTTAGTCATGAATGAATGTCAGTTGTATATGCATTTGTTATGCATTTCTATGTCCATATGTTATTATGCGTGCATTGTCATGGTTATAGTTATGCATGCATAGTAGGTCAAAAATGCATTGTGAGGTCATTGTATGCATTTTAGATCATGATGATGTTGTTGGTTGTTATGACGATGATGTGTTAGCTAAGATAGAGCAGGAAATGTAGATCATCAAAGCGATCTTACAACAATAGACTTTGGGGTAAGAGTAGATTGTCATATAGATTTGTATGTTGGGCATGCAGGTATGTGGTTAATGGCGGTTATAAGAATTATGATTACTTATATACTTGTCATTCTATTGTTGTTGTGGTTACATGCATGGTAGATGTTAGTTGATCAATGTAGTCATATGCACACATGTTTCATAGTCATGCATGGTAGTAACTTGTAGTTGTTTTATGTTAGTTAACTTGATGATTATGCTATATTATTGATGTTGAGAAATGAAAACAAGAAATTCCAGTTTAATTTGTCCTTGAATTAAACTGAGAAATAAAATCAAATTGTTCTCAAAGAAACTTGTAGATAGTTAATTAAGTTTAACTGAGTTAATTAAATTATGAATTTCGAGTTGGAAGTCTTTCTGTAGTCATGTATATGTTGTCCCTAAGTTTTAGGGGTCCAGTATGAGTTGAAATTGAGTTGGAAATTAGATCACTTAGTTTACTGAGTTAATCTAAGTTAAATTAGTTCCAAACTGTTTGTGGAACTAATAGAAAGTTAACAGACAGTTGGTGCACTAGTGCATCCACAAGTGTCACTCTAGTTTACTAAATATTCCCTAATCAGAAACTCATGCATGTCGATTATGAGAAGTACCCAGTTGAGACTAGAGTGCAGGGATAATGTTCTATCAGTTGTATTATTTACTAGAATGTAAATATCATGCATGCATCAGAGATTGATCCTATGTTTGGATTGCACAGTTTTGGAAGCATGAACTCCCTTTAAATATAGGCTATTCATCCTAGTAATTATGCAAGAGATTAGGGACTTGGAGAGTTGTAGAATTGGTTAGCTGTTGTCCAAAAGATTGCTTGTGAGTTGGGAGAGTTGAGCATACATGTGTGGAATTGTTCTACTGAGAACAAACTTCGTATCTTCAATCATATTTTTGATATATGCAATACAGATAGTGGGGTTTTGAGCAATGGATTTCCCTAGATAGATCTTGTGTTATGTGCCATTGATTTATCTTCTTCTTATTCATATGTTTTCATTGATCTATTGTCTTTCACTAGTTGAAAGTAGAAGTAGATTCTTGTCCTGTGCTTTAGTACATTGCATGAGCTTGTGAATCTATAGGATTTTCTACAGTTGATGAGTATGGTATATGCTAAATTGTTGTTGTTATTATTAGTAAACTTAATGATTAAGGTTATTGCATTTAAGATATTGATGTTATATGTATTTTGTTAACCTAGATTGGTCTATGCAGATGGTTATGGTGAAAATATTCAAATATGAGCTGACATATTTGTGATATGGTGTTGTACTAATATATATTGACTGTGCATATGTGATTGTTAGGCATGAATGCCAATTCTTTATGAGTTTATGATGTAAACATGTTAGTTAGTTATTTTTATGGACATGATGACCTTATTTATGTTTGAGTTGATATGTTGTGAATTTATATCGTGCTAATCTAGGTTGATTGTGTAGAAAATAAAGCCTCCCGTGAGATACATCAAGGTATGAGTTTGATTATGTCATATAATTGGTGCTTGACTATTTGATTATATCGTCTTTTTGGTTTTTGAGTGTTTGATTATGTCATCTAGTCGAACTATCTAACATGATACGTTACAGTTTGTTTGAATGTTTGATTAATTGCATGATATGAGTGTGTATGTAAGGTTGCAGGAAGAAATGATCATGTTTTAAGATGGTTTTACTAAGACATATGTGGTGAGATAGTTGATATGTACCTGAGTGTAAGTAGGTGATAGTTGTAGCATTATGTATTATGTATTATGACTAGTGAATGTGAGTTGATTGTTGAGTATGACATGGTTGTTATACTTGGCAAAGGTTGATTTTAAATTCGTAGACATGATGCCTTGATCTGTGGAACATGTGACTAACATGTGTGAATAGTTGCAAGGCAACATGCTTGGTATTAGCATGACAAGTTATTAGTTGAATTGTTTATATAACTAAGAACATGGTCATGTGACAGTACATATTAAGACTTGAATGTAGCAAGGTAAAAAGATAAAGAAGGGAATTGTGTGAGGATTCCTTTGGTTATGTTCGAAAACCGCAAATCCAAACAAATGAATGTTTTGAATACATGAAGTATTATTAACTTAGATTTTGTCTGATATTATGTGGATATGTGTTATATTCCTAAACATGTATTTGACATATATACTAGCTAATTTCTAGCAATAGTTGGGTTCATCAAGAGAATTGGATTCCCTTGAGGAATGATATGTGAATGTGTACAATGTGGCAACGTGCTTAACACAAAAAGGTAAGATAAATTGTATATTGTGAAGATAACTCATATATTGCATGGAAAAAGAGACTACCATGAAATACTAAACAAGGCTCAGGTTGAATTTCCCTTGGAGGCATTGGGAACCCATGTAGTTGAGTCATGCTATTTTTTGGGAGTTTTGTGCCTTCAGTTTTTTGTGATTTGTTTGAGCTTTATTTATGGGTTTTGATTGTGTCTGGTTCAATGCCTTGCCACTTTATTTGTTATTTTGTATTTCCATTGGTTTTCATGGTTTTCTTTTATTTTCTTCTTGTTCTTTCCTTTTATGTTTTGATCTCTTGGGAATTGGTTGTGAAAGAGGAAAGTTAATGGAGCTTAGGGAGAGATGAATGAAACCTATCAAGTAATGTAAGACCCGAGTGAAGCTCGATGCATGAGTAAGGGAAGTTTAAGGTAAGAATATGAAAATTGGTTGAATTGGTTCTGTCCATTGGTGTAAATGGACAGTGGCAGTATAGTCATGAAAAAGGTAACAAGAAAGGTGAAGTAAATGGATGTAAGGCGTTAGATGCCTTGGCTATGTTGGGAACGATTTTTCTTAATGTTGTGCATGGTGTACATAGATAAAGGGAGTTCTCTTAACCTTTACTGTATGCTATTTGGTAATTATGTTATGATAATGGTTATGTTGATGTTCATTTATGTATTTATATGTGTATGTATTTCATTTTCTGACAAGATCATGATTCTTTTATGCTAATGTTTATGTATATGTATCTATGTCTCTATGTCACTGTCTGATAGGGTTGTTAGGGATCATTCTTGTGGAGGAATGATTACTTATGCAAGTGAGTGGCATGACAAGGCTCCTCGTCTTATGGGGAATCAAGTGGGGAGAGTAATCATGACAAATATACACGATCAGTATCATGTGGATATGAATTGATTGTATTCTTGTATTATGCCCATGTTTATGTTACGACAGGTAACTCTTATGGATACATCAGCTGAATGAAAGTAGTGAGATCTGCGACATGCTAGGATATGCATGGATGGCTGAGAGACACTAGAAGCAAGGTTTCCTGGTAGAGACAATGTGGTTTTTGATGTGCAGTATGTTGGAAATAATACTGAGAGGGGGGTTGAATCAGGATTTGCAATTCAATAACTTATCAATTCCAAAACAAATTTATATATACTACTTCAGTGAAGTGAAATTGTGTGTGTACGCAATTGTGATTAAGGAAACTAACGTATACCTAGAGAACTTAAGATTTAGTCAATTTATCATGTGTTGATCTTTAATCAATGCATCAATATCTTATTATATAGTAACTATGTGTAGTAATAACATAATTAAACCATCACACATAAACACCACACATGAACACCAAGATTTAAGGTGGAAACCCAATGCAGGAGAAAACCCACCTGTTGTTGTCGTCTCTGTCTTTCTTCCATGTAAAGAAAACTAGTTTACAATCTTGTATTAGTGTAGACTCATACAAGTACGCAGGCACCCATCTGCAAAAGGCTACAACCTTCTCTCATTTTCCAGCTTCTACTGGAAGGGAGCTACAACCCCCTAGCTCTTACACTAGTCGATGTGTTTACTAGTACATAGGTGCTGACCTACAGAAGGCTACGACCTTCTCTCTTCCTCCAAGGACCATATTTCATTGATTTTCAAACAGGATGCTCCTAGCACACAAAAATACAATATGAAGGCCTTATTTAATCAAATTTCCATATTGGACCCATCAGAAACTTTGAAACTCAAAATGCATCAACCAACAATCAATTAATCTGAACAATCAGATCACTGTCCCTAGAACACTGTGTTAAACCCAAAAACTTGCATCATCATTCAGAACTAGCTGCAACCTCAAAAACCATACATTAGAATGCATACACTACTTTATTCAAACCAACTTGCGTGTATACGCTACTTTAACAAAATATGCGTATACCTTCAGAATTATTGAATCATAACAACTTCTGAATTAGATCTATACCAACCAATAATATTCTGAACATCTACTGTCAATTTGTAGAAATCTAGACAGTCAGCATCAAATATAACCCTTCTCACTTAATCAATCAATCTATGAGACACAAACTCGTTATGCATTCAGTTTTACATTCGGGTCTAAGAAGACTTCATTGACAGACAATAGTAAAACAATAGCAGTGATCTGATAGATTAGTCATTTCTGAGCAATAAGATTTTCCTTTTCATACGCTACTTGGAAGAGTTGAACCTGCATGTACACGCGCCTTTACCAAGGCAAACCAACATATAGATCTGCAAATATTAACTCACAACTTCACTGCTATTCCAGAATTTAGACATACCCAGATCATGACATTTAAAGAATAAAACATGTGTAAGCAATCAGATCTAGCACAACCAATATCAAATCATTCAATGATAAGTCATTTCAGGTCTCATGATCCTGATCCAACATTGAATTCAAGGTGCACAAAATATTTCAGATTATATCATAATCATAGCCCTTGCAACATCAAATATACTTTAGATAGAAGTATTCCTGAGAAACCCTTTCACTTGCATACTTGGCCCTTTGATATTCTCCTCCTTATATAGTTTTGGCCTTCCTTAATACCTCAGACCAAAACCACACTTAAGACCTATGGTATTCTATGAATGGATCAAATAGTTGTTACTCTGCTCAATATTGTGGGCTAATACCATGGTATTGACCCTTGGTATCCTTTACTCTTGAATTTCCTTGATTTTCCAACCCATATACACTTTTTCTCTTGTGAAAGTGTGTGCATATGTATATGCTCTTTTTGTTATGTGAACATACATGTATATGTTGTTTTTACAAGTTTAACCTACATATACAACTTAAGCTATCTGAAAACATCCTTTTCCTTCAATTTCTTGATTTTGATTAGTACCCCTTTGTTCCAACTTCCTGTTCTTTTGTACCAATGCCCTTTTACCTCTAAATTTACCTATTACATTGTGAGTTTCCTTTTATCCAATCTAAGTGGACCCGTGAGTGAGTTGCAATCAAGGACAACACATGTATCATAATGTCAACAATCTCCCCCTTTGGACTTGATGGCAACCATATTGGTGTTGATTACTGCAAGCTGTAGAAACTGTTAGAGATATCACACAACACCAAAATACTTTCCCCCTTTGAAACTAAGGGAAAAGGGCGCACCGAAATATTCTCCCCCTTTGAGATAGGCTATGGTGTTTATGCTCCCCCTGAGTACATGCAAAGTCTGTAGAGATATGTTTCAAAAGAATGACTCTATAACTCAACTAAGTGAGTATGACCTCCCTAAGACCAATGACTCAACATACATCAAACAACCAACCAAGTGGGGATACACCAAATTTGACTCATCCACCCAACCAAGTGGAGATATACCAATTGTTTATACATGGCTGAAATACATCAATTATTACATCATCCATCCCGTGCATAGTGGGGATACAAACTATATCATATGTCCAATAGGACTCAAAAAATAGACTATGACAGAAGGAGACATATAACACCCTATATCTATACATAACTTATGCAACAATTGGTATAAATATCTGAACCATAGAAGAAGTCAGCAACCATAATGCCAACAATGCAGAATGGTTGTGAAGGATAATGCTCCCCCTGAACCTGTGCTACATGTGCATTGTCAACAAATTATTCATCAAGGCATCTTCATCAGTTAGATAAAAATCAATGAACAAAGCATATCAGCAGACTGTAATCATCAATATCAGACTGAGCACCCATATTAGAGTTTGACCCACCATTTTTCTATCAGAAAAAAATATACACTCCTGCAGCCACAGAAACTCGCGTATATATGCGACTATCCTTCATGAAAACCGCGTATATGAACCTGCCTCTGAAAAGCTAGATTTAACAATAAGATGATGCATAAACTACTCCCAACTTTTGTTTGAGATATTCAAATGTTTCTTTGGGAAGCTTTTTAGTGAATATATGATCCCGATCTTGGTGGGAGGCCCCCAAGATCTAAAAGATTGAAATGAATCTTAGGGGGAATTTCCCCAAGATCTAAAAATTTGAATTTCCAGAAGAAAAAGAGGAGAGTGCCCAATAAAGAAAACCACACATATTTTGTTTATTAAAATGGAGAAAAATTGTAAAAGCTACATTATGGTGGACAAACTATCCTTTTACAAAATGCGACTTGTTACTTATAGTATTTTTCAGTTACAATACCATGAGTCAATTCCATGGGTGAATGAATACCATGGGTGGATGTCACAATACCATGGGTGAATGAATACCATGGGTGGATGTCACTTACAATACCATGGGTGGTTGATACTTACAATACCATGGGTAAATTTCATGGGTGGATGAATAACATGGGTGGATGAATACCATGGGTTGATGTCATTTTCCATTCGGACCATTCCTCCCTCCTTAAGAAGAAATGGTCCCTATTGTGTGAAGTTCCCTCCTATGACGCCTTTGTTGAATATGAAGAGCCACTGAGGAGAAGGGTTTTATGTGGTTAACCCATAACCATGATGAACAAAGATCCGAGGATAGAGATACCCTGTAATGCTTGTGACCAAATGTGATACTGACAATGTGTGGCCTAGCAAATGGACTTCAATGAAGTGTGGGTTTGTGTATGACCCATAACCATGATGAACGAAGTTTCAAGGATAGAGATACCCTTTAATGCTTGTGACCAACTGTAATACTGACAGTGTGCGGCCTAGCAAATGGACCTTGATGACAAGGATTTTGTGTGGTTGACCCATGACTGTGATGTTGGTTGTTGATGAAGTAGTAGGTGCCTACATAGCCTGGGGTGGGAGGAAATGTCTCCAAAGGACCCAAGCCAAATGATTCTCTGGTAAAACTGATGAATGTGAAATAGGTGCTTACTAAAGCGGGGTGGGAGGGCACGTCTCCAAAGGGAACCCACTCTGAATGCTGCTTCAGAATTAAAATGGACATAACTCAGTCAACATAACTCAGAATATTTATTATAACCTATTTTTGGAAACATAGGGACCATTTTTCATCTTCCCATGTGTTGGAAATATTTATCTGGACACTCTAGAATCTCATCTTCGTGCTGCAACTTTTCTGCCATCACAAAAGTTCTGAAAAAATAGTTGATTTTAAATCAGTGATATCTCCCACATCTGAACTCCGATTCGACCCATTGTTTTTTGTAATTAAGTGAATTTTTAAGAGGAGATCAAATATACAATCATTTTTTTTAAATTATGCACCAAAATTGCAAAAATATATAGGAGAGTCGTCATCCACGAATTGTCTTTAGAAACATTTCTGCAACATAACTGATTTTAAATCAACGATATCTTCCTCATCTGGACTCTGATTCAGCCGATTTTTTTTTGAATTAGGGTATTTTTTGCAAGGAATCTAAATCAATTATTTTTTTTGTAAAAATTTCACCAAAAATTTCAGATCTGATTTGCAAAATTGTTGCCCAAAAACATTCCTGAAAGAAATGAAAAAAAAAAATTCTTCCCGCTTGGCCTAAGAAGATGCTCTATGGAGGACGTAGAACATGCCTAAAGATTGTTGAATATTACTATAAAATTTGAAACTAAAATATGCATCAAACCCTCATTCCCATGGAATCATAACCTACTTTGATACCATTGATCTGGATCTTGGGAGGAAGCCAGCAAGATCTAGAAGATTGAAATGGATCTTGGGGGGAATGCCCCCAAGATCTAAAAAATTGAATTGCCATAAGAAAAAGAGGAGAGTGCCCAATAAAGAAAACCACAAAGAATTTTTTTATTAAAATTAAAAATAACTCTAAAAGCCACATTATGGTGGACAAACTGTCCTTTTACAAAATGTGACTTGTTACTTATAGTATTTTTCAGTTACAATACCATGGGTCAATTCCATGGGTGAATGAATACCATGGGTGGATGTCACAAAACCACAGGTCAATTCCATGGGTGAAAGAATACCATGGGTGGATGTCACAATACCATGGGAAAATATCATGGGTGAATCAATACCATGGGTGGATGTCACTTACAATACCATGGGTGGAAGCCACTTACAATACCATGGGTAAATTCCATGGGTGGATGAATACCATGGGTTGATGTCATTTTCCATTCAGATCAATATATCAACAACCTGTTCTTTGGAGGCAACATACTCTAATTTAACCTTTTGTTCAAGCACTTGTTCTTTTATTTAATGGGTATGTGCTTGGTCTTGGAGTGCATGAATGGATTTTCCGAAATACTGATGGTACTTGTAATATCACATAGAATGAAGATGGGTGGAGTACATGTGATTTGAATGTCTTGCAATGTTTGCATCATCTAAAGTAGTTGTGTGCAACAAGATGCAGCAGCCACATATTCTGCTTCAGCTGTAAATAAGGAAATCAAACTTTGTTTCCTGTTGAACCAAGACACTATCTGTGATCCCATATAGAATGCACCTCCACTAGTGCTTTTTCAATCATCAACATTTCTTTCTCAATATGCATCTGTATATGCATGAAGAGTAAGTTCTGTATCTTTAGGATACCATAGACCAAAGTCTTGAGTTCCTTGAAGATATTTGAATATTCTTTTTACTGCCTGAAGATGCAATTCCTTTGGATTTTCTTGGAACTTTACCCCAATTCTTACTACATGCATGATATCAGGTATGGTACCTGTTAGATAAAGAAGACTTCCAATCTTAGATCTGTATGCTAGTTGGTTCACTGCAGGTGAATCATTGTTAGAACTGAGACTGCATCCTGTTATTATTGGAGTACATATTGGTTTAGAATCTTCCATTATGTACTTCTTCAGAATCTACTTGAGATATTTAGTTTGTGAAAGAAAAATACCATCTTTTGTTTGTTGTACTTGTAGACCAAGAAAATAAGTAAGTTCACCAAGTAATGACATTTCAAATTCTTGCTGCATAACTGAGGCAAATTTCTAACTCATATATTCTTCATTACTACTAAAGATGATATCATCAACATAAACAACAAATGTCTAATAGAGTCTTCCCAGAAACCGATCAAAAAATTAGGTAGATGTATTGGACAGACTAAATAAATTTTAATGAATAATCACTTAACATAAATGATATATTAGGTTTCATAAATATATAACTTAGAAGCATGAAATGAAGAAGAAATCTCAACGAGATTGACATATTCTTAATTGAGTTGAATGAGGCCAGGAATAACTTTGACTAGAGGGTGTTGAAAATGGCATAATTTTGTTCTGGTTGGATAGATTTAGAATTAAAAATAAGCAGTTTTCTTGCTTGCATAACTTGGGAAGATTTTTGTATCTCAAGTCTCAACCTTATTGAATAGTATGATTTATGCCTTGCAATGTTTAGATATGCTGTGATACCACTTTCTAGTAACCTAAACACTTTGGATGAAAATTTAATTGTCAATTTTACTTGCAAAAGATATAAGTGAAAATATAGATTAATTGTCCGTTGCGTAGAATTTCCTTGAAATTCTGCTAATTCTTGAATGAATAAATCTGAAACTAATTGTTGCGTGAAGAAAAAAAATATCTCTACCAATTTGTAGTGGAATAGAGCAAAAATAAAACACAGTCACACTATAGAAAAAAAAAAAACAAAATTTTCTAGGGAACCCAACTAGGAAAACCCTCTGCTACATGTAGAAATTTAAAATACTATCCATATTAAACTTTGAGACACCTTCTTCAAGACTAGGTTCATTGATGCTTATTTCTTTCCATATTCATTTTCATAAGCATAAGGGTTGTTGTTCGTTAAATCAAAGTAGCTAGAAAGTGTCTCTTTGATTTCAGAAAGCAGATCAAGATAAACTTCATTCAAGAATCCCCTAGAAGGCTCATTAGTAGCAAGAAGAAATGTCTTTTTTTATTTTATTTCATCACATGCATCCATCATAATCATTGATTTGTCTTCATTCTTTCACAGTCATTTTCAATGTTAGATGCAAAAGGTAATTTAGTATGATATAATCCTTAGGTAACCGATCTCAGACATATTGTTGGTTAATTTATGTTGTTTGAAGTTTATTGAGTTTGAGTTTTATCATGAAACTACTAGAAGCATACTAGAATGGGTGAGTTGATTATCTTGATAACAATGTTATGGTTTGATCTAGTCCTTGAAAGGAACTTACAGTTGATGGTCAAGATTTCACATTCCTTTCATTTTTTTATCTTCACATATAACAAATATCTTTATGTTATAGCCACTAGCTAGATATATATAGTAACTACCACCCAGAAGTTGGATGCCATCATTTTGGAGCTGGAGCTTACTGAAATTAGCTTTGTTTGAGTTGAAAATGTCATTAGATCTCATTATATCGTTTATTGCAGAGCATGAATCCAATTTACCTTTGTTTCAATTTAAAAATGTAATTAGATCTTGCTATATCATCTTTTGTAGAGAATGAATCAAATTTCTCATAGTCCATTTGCTTGAGGTATAACAAAGCTACTTTAATTCATTAAACTTACTTTTCATATTCTATATGCTAATTGTGATTCTATAGGCCACATCTGCATTGGAAAAGGGGCATATTTAATGAGGTATCGAAGGAGAGGGAAGCTTCATTTATGACCTTTCAAACTTTCTAAGGTATGCAATAAAATTTTTAAAAAATTCTCCATAGAATGTTGTGCTTCAACTTTTTCTTTTGATAATGGGTTATTTATGTGATCCCCCCTCTCTTACACACAACTAGAGTCTAGACATACATGGTTTTTTGGGATATGTGGACAATGGACAAATTTATGCTAACCATTTATCTAGAAATTTACACTGTAGAAGATCAAGCATTTACAGTTGAATATTTCCTTGCCATTAAATTCGATTTTAAGAGACGGACTCCTATTTTTCAGGCATATAGCTCACTTTTAAATCAATTTATTGTTGACTCTATATAGACCTTCCATGGGAGGACAAAGAGTGATCACTACCATTTCTTAATCTTTCTGCAGAACAAGTAAAGATTCCAAATGTGTATAAATCAGTCGCTCCTTAGAGAATCCCAAGAGTGGCGCTATTGTAGCAACAAGAAATTCATTTATTTTGAGTTCTTCATTAGTGCATTGATAGTATATTGTTTATTCCATACAATACCTCAACAATGTATGATCAAATTATAATTAAGCCTGTCATAATATTTTGACTTACCCTCTTTTAGAGGGAAACTAGAGTGCATGTCAAGCTTGCACATCACAATTTTATCATGCAAAGTTTACCTGGGACAAGTTTTTTGGTTCTAAGCAGCAAGATACCTGTTGGAATTCAAGAGGCAATAGTACTACAAATTGGGAAAGAAGTTTCACAGTTAACCTAGATTTCACATTATGGTTGGATTCGGTTTGTTGGCAAGATGTTGGATACCCCAACTTCATTTTTATGACTGAGTGCAAGATTGAATCCTTCGACATATTCCTCACTCAATTGTCATCAAGTGAAGGGTATTCTTAGAAGTGTTGCACACCTATAAACTTTACTAGAGTTGTTCTTGAGTCTTCGAAGGTGGTTATCTTTTCAAAGCACACACGTACAAGAAGAGGGGAATAATATGCCTGGCTAATTTCAAGTTATCTACCTGTGAATAGGGTGTTCCTATTCATAAACTTGATGACTTGCTCTACTTATTTCTAGTGAACAACTTTGGGACTTGCCATGAATCATGAAACAATTCCAACCCCATAACTATAAATTTCTTATTTAAATCTATACCCAATACATTAGAATCTGCACAAGGAGAACTCCATTCTTGTTTGGAAAGAACCTACAATCGACTTGTACCATGCTATTTAATATTTTTTGTATTTATTCGCATCCTTGGTCTGTGACATAAAGATGCAACATGATACCTTGCATTTTCTATACTAACACTCCTAAAAAATAATAAAGTATGCCCAAATCTATCATTTCAAATGATCTATGTAGCTCACCTTCTGGTTTTTCAATTATCGAAGTTGTTACCTATATTGATGAGAACTTCTACAACCGATACCATAGTGACAATATATGTCATAGTTTTATCTGTGTTTCTCTGTAGGTGTTTCTCCTTCACTAGAGTAGCAATACACTGTAGTTTCCATTTAGGGGAGAAGTGTACCCAGTAGCAACCTTGGCCCATGTGAAAATGGGTTGAATGCACATTAGACTCTATATGTTGTTTTGAAGGTTTTCCTCCTTTAACAATACTTCATCTTAGTAGATACTTTCGGTCTGCACCTTTAGTAGATGCATGCAGCCTTGGGATACATGTTGTAGATTATAGTTTTCCTATGAGGTTGTAGCAGTGATGAAAGATATGCATCGATTTTAGGCATATTTAGTATGCTTCTATAGTTTGACTTGGATGCTCACTTTTCTTAATTTAGGTGTTTTTATTAGTTCTATTTTATGCACATATTTATCTTTAATAAAAGTGCATAGTAGAGAAGGGTTTTATATTTTGAGCAGGGGACACACTTCTAGGTAGGAGGTACTCTATTCTAGGAAGATTTTGCCATGCAAGTTAGGTGCTTTATTCGAGAATCCCAAGAGGTGCTATTGTAGCAATAAGAAATTCATTTATTTTGAGTTCTTCATTAGTGCATTGATATTATATTGTTTATTCCATGCAATACCTCAATATTGTATACAACCATATTTAGTATGCTTTTATAGTTTGACTTAGATGATCAATTTTCTTAATTTAGGTGTTTTTCTTAGTTCTGTTTTATGCATAGATTTATCTTTAAGAAAAGTGCACAGTAGAGAAGAGTTATATATTTTGAGAAAGGGACACACTTCTAGGTAGGAGGTACTCTATTCTAGGAAGCTTTTGCCATGCAAGTTAGTTACTTTATCTGAGAATCCCAAGAGGCAGTATTGTAGCAATAATAAATTCGTTTATTTTGAGTTCTTCATTAGTGCAATGATAGTATATTGTTTATTCCATGCAATACCTCAATATTGTATGATCAAATTACAGTTAAGATTGTCATAATATTTGGCTTACCCTCTTTTAGAGGGAAACTAGAGTGTGTGTCAAGCTTGCATGTCACAATTGTATCATGCAGAGTTTACCTGGCATGAGTTTTGTGGATCTAAGTAGCCAGATACCTGTTGGAATTCAAGAGGGAACAATAATACAAAGTGGGAAATAGTTTTTGTAGTTAACCTGCCTTTCACATTATGGTTGTAGTCGGTTTGTTGGAAAGATGCTGGATACTCCAACTTTCTTTTTATGACTGAGTGCAAGATTAAATCCTTCAACATATTCCTCGCTCAATTATCATTAAGCAATGGGTTTTCTCAGAATTGCTTCACATCTATAAACTTTACCATAGTTGTTATTGAGTCTTTGAATGTGGTTGTCTTTCCAAGCACACACGTACAAGAAGATGAGAAATAATATGCCTGACTAATTTCAAGTTTTCTTCCTGCGAATAGGGTGTTCCCTTTGATATACCTGATGCCTCGCTCTACTTCTTTCTAGTGAACAAATTTGGGACTTTTCATGAATTGTGATACAATTTCAACCACATAACTATCAGTTTCTTATTTAAAGTTATACCCACTAGATTAGAACCCGCACAAGGAGAATTCCATTCCCGTTTCAAAATAACCTGCAATCGACTTATACCATGCTATTTAATATTTTATGTATTTCTTCGCATCCTTGGCCTGTGACATAAAGACAGAACAAGTTACCATTTATTTTCTATACTAACACTCATAAACAATAATAAAGTATGCCCAAATCTGTCATTTCAAATGATCTATGTATCTCACCTTTTGGTTTTTCAATTGTCTAAGTTTTTACCTATATTGATGAGATCATCGACAACTGAGGCCACAGTGACAATATCTATTATAGTTTTATCCGTGTTGCACTAAAGGTGTTTTTCCTTTAGTAGCACTACAATACATTGTAGTTTCCATTCAGTGGAGAAGTGTACCTAGTAGTAGCCTTGGTCTGTGTGCAAATGGGTTGAATTCACAATTGACTTTATATATTGTTTTGAAGGTGTTTATCCTTCAATAGTACTTCATCTCAGTAGATCCTTTCAATCTACACCTTCAACAAATGCATACAGCCTTGGGGTACATTCTATAGATTCCAGTTTTGCTGTGAGGGTATAGCAACGATGAAAGAATCACATTGATTTTAGGCATCTTATTGTTGTTGTATGAAAGCATGCTTGTCTAGTGTTTCCCAAACTTATATAGAGCCATATTTATTATACTTTTATAGTTTGAATTAGATGCTCACTTTTCTTAATTTAGGTGTTTTTCTTAGTACTATTTTATGCACAGATTTATCTTTAAGAAAAGTGCACAGTAGAGAAGGGTTCTATATTTTGAGCAGGGGACATTCTTCTAGGTAGGAGGTACTCTATTCTAGGGAGCTTTTTTCATGCATGTTAGGTTTTTTATCCTAGATAGAGTTCCAAGTCCTTGCCTCCTTGACAAAGACCCTGTCAGTCAAGACACCAGTGGATAGAGTTCCAAGTCCCTAAATTTTCCAAAAGCCCACCTGACCCTAGCTATCTAGCCTAAAATCCTTTACATTCCAGTCATCTCTTGGCTGTGATTTCATAGGGAGAGCCCTCTCTGGTTTGGTAGGGCTAGCTACCAAACTAAAATCTTGGTCTATGGTTACCTCCGTCGATCTCTTCATCAGCCTAGGACATTATGGAGGATAACAAAGGGCATGACAATTAGGGAGTGCCAAGGTGTTCTAGTGTTCTAGTGAATGTAAGGTTCCCAAGCCATGGAAAAATGCAATGCTAGTTGTGAAGTCATGACTACCAAGGTGTGTTAGGGAATGCTAGGGCATGCTAAGATGTGCCAGATAGTACAAAGACGTGTCAAACAAGCTAAGACGTGCCAAGTGCTAAGGCATGCCAAGATGTACAAGGGTTCCAAGTCCCTGCCTCCTCTTCTTCCATATGATATCCACTTATGACATTTCCTTTGCAATATTCGGTGCATTTGATAGTTATAGGTCATTTATAGGTTATAAATGTCTTCAAAGTTTCACTTCTAATTGAGTATTCAACTAAACATATTGATTCTCTTATACATAACTATTTTTCACTCCACCCAATTTTCATAACTTCAATAACCATTAGGTAGGGACCTACATCTTTGATGTTGCTATGCTTGTTTAGTAAAATATTGTTGAGACATTAATTTATTGAAAGTTGTAGAATTTATAATTTATGAAATTTCAAGGTCTAATTTTAAAGAATATAATTCTTTAAAGGTTGCTAGCTCAATGGAAGAGCACTTGCTTTACAAACACGAGGTTGGTTATTCGATTCCATCATGCCCTAACATCCATATGGAATGACGACGATCAATTTTTGGTGATGGAGGCCCTTTTGACCATCACCAATGAGCTTTGGTGACATTTTTCGACCCTCACCAAAAAAATGAAATGGTGACGGTCAACGAATGCCACCATATCTACGCATCAATAGTGACAACCATCAAAGGTCCGTAACCATAAATCATTGTTGTTGATATGAAATGGTGGCATTTTTTGTCCATCATTATAGTCATTATTCGTGATGGACATTTAATGTCACCACAACACCTATACTTCTAGCAATGCAACTTTTGGTGACAGTCAATGAACGTCACCATATATATGCACCAATAGTGATGACCATTAAAGATCTATCACAATAAATCATTATTGTTTATATGAAATGGTGATGGTCACTATCCGTCATTATAATCAATATTCGCGATGGACCTTGAATGTAACCATAACACCTATACTTTTGGCAATGCCACCTTTGGTAACGTTTAGTTTTTGGTGACCGAGGCTATGATCTGTCACCATTACTCATATGCAATGGTGATGGTCACTATCCGTCATTATAAACAATTATTGGTGACAAAATTTGAATGTCACTACAACACCTATAATTTTGGCAACACCACTTTTGGTGACATTCAGTTTTTGGTGACGGAGACTATGGTCCATCGCCATTTCTCATATGAAATGGTGACAATCGTTATCCGTCATTATAAATCATTATTGGTGACGAAATTTGCATGTCACTACAATACCTATACTGTTGGCGATGCCACCTTTGTTGACGTTTGGTTTTTGGTGACAAATTCTCTTTTGACCATCACCGATGAGCTTATAGTAACATTTTTCACCCCTCACCAATGTCCCTTTTTATTGTAGTGAACTCAAGATAAGTTTCTTCATATGTATCATCTGCCATGAAATTTATGTTTAGACTATTAAGCTAATATTTTATTGATTGCATGAATGGTGCATGGCTCTCTTGTTATTGAAAGAATGAAGTTCCGGTGACTCTCAGCATAGGAATATGAATAAATGGTTCCTTATGACTGTGGTTATGTACTATGTGCTCTATGTAAGGAAAGGATATATATATATATATATAATGCATTGTATGCACATGTTAAATACAATTGTACAACCAGTGTGAATAAGCAATGAAGAAAGGTATAACAACCTGTGATGATCTTATTAAGTATTGAACTTAACCTTTGAGTTGAATAATAATGAATCAAAATCACAAAGGGCTTGCAGAGGGAAACATGTCCTAGCCTTATAGCATTGGTAAATTCATCACCATGATTGGTTTTATGAGGGGTATAGGCCTCATTAAAGTGAATGTAAGAATGCATGGAGTTTTCACATTAATGGTCATGTGTAGGAAGGAT
Source organism: Pinus taeda (assembly GCA_000404065.3). NCBI lineage: Eukaryota > Viridiplantae > Streptophyta > Pinopsida > Pinales > Pinaceae > Pinus > Pinus taeda. The sequence continues at coordinate 62,389 of APFE031143064.1, read as the reverse complement.
AAAACATATAAATTATAGAAATGTATATATGTGTGTGTGTGTGTGCATAAACATCGTCATTTTCAGTTGTTGAGATTATGGGATTAATTCATAATTTATTTAGCTATGGTTACATGCACAATTAATCTATTATGTTAATGGCATAAAGGATAAATGCTACAATTTAAATGGCCTTTGTAATATTAAACAAGTCTTAAAGCAGGAGTTCATATCCTGAACTGTCTTTTGTATAAGAATTTTGCTGTAAGCCTGAAGAATAAAGCATGAGCCTAAATCTACATATGTTGGGGCCACGACTTGCTTTAAATATCGTTTATTTATGGGAATGAAATTTAACTATAGATGTCACTAAATTCATTGTCTAGGCAGTGGTATTACATAAATATTCCTGTGGAATACCAACCATGGTGAGCCGCAGTATTTATTATTTGCAGTAGGATTGGGCTGGAATGTTTGATATCCTTATAGAATATTTGTTGAATGTATTCTAGAAAACCCATAGGCTTGTGCCAAGTGGTTTAGGCCATGAAAAATTGTATCAACATAAATGTGCATATATTTTATATAACACACACACACACACACAAATGCTTAGGAGCCCCTAGATTTAAGGTCGGGCATAGTCTAACAATGACCAACACTATAACCAGAGGTTGGGGCTAACCCTGTGTATGCACTAAATTGGAGGCCTTGGCCCAGAGGGCTAGGCTGTGAAACCAAGTAACTATGTGCTTCAACTTGGTGTGGAAATTGGAATTTGTAATAGATGATGGAGATCGGTTCCTGAAATCAATGGTCATGACTAATAGAGTGACCTCCATTATGATACTAGAAAGAGGAGGGGGTGGTTCTATTGGATGGAAACCATTATATTACTTGAATGGAAGACGATCATTGGATCTCCACCCTAGAACTGTGAATTGGAACTAAGATAGCGGGGCCTCCCCGCAGTGATGTCAATGAGGCAGGGGGGTTGCACTTTTAATTGTAGTCGTTGATTGAGTAATGTAATTTAGTCTATTGGATAGTGGAGGACTACAATGGGTGGGTCCATTTCTGAATGCATGTGAGTTCCTATGGCTAAATGTGAAATTGTTAGTGTGGCTAAATGTGTATATATCAGTCTAACAATTACACATTTAGCCATAGGAACTCACATGCATTCAGAAATGGACCCACCCATTGTAGTCCTCCACTATCCAATAGACTAAATTAAATTACTCAATCAACGACTACAATTAAAAGTGCAACCCCCCTGCCTCATTGACATCACTGGGGGGAGGCCCCGCTATATATATATATATATATAATAGGACTAAATGCGACATGCCATGTAGGCATGTACCATTAAACTGTAAGAGCTTGCCACCATGTGGCAGTGCATAAACCTACCATGTAGGAAACACATGGGTGCCACGTGGCATGAAGGTGCGGTGATACAATTGAATTAGTAATATTTTAGAAGAACCTAACTTGTAATCTTGGATTCCAAATTGGAAAAAAATTATATCATTGGAAAAGTCTTGCTAAGGTGAATATTATGATGACATCCAAATTGAGTTTTGGAAACTCAGAAGAAAGTTAAAAATTAAATTTACCCCATTTCCCTAATTGTACCAAGAAAGTTAGGTTAGCATAGTAAATATACTCCAAATGGTAAGGGGGTGTGTTTACAGGTGGTATCAGAGCTTCCAGGTTCAACACTTAGACTGGATGGGCTCTATCATAGATGAAATGAAGCCAATGGTGCAACTTTAAGCCTTTAGAAGCAAAAATTGGTGCCCTGTTATGAAATTTAACAAAGTGTTAAATCCAATTATTGGATCTCTGGATAGGGAATGGAGCACAAGATCTAGGAACCTAGCTGAAGGAAAATAATGATTGCATACTGCTCATAGCACTGATCGTGAATTATATGAAATTTATGGCATTTGATTATAGAATTGCACGTGGATTGCAATAATGTTGCTATCACATTGTTTGATGGATGATAATGCATGTGGTTACTATCTTGCATGTTGAAGGTCAAGAAAACTTAGTATAGTGGCTTTGGAGCATTCTAAATTCTTTAATTATTGCAGAACTGCCTGCATGGCTTCGTGCATAATATCTATACTATATTAGCACTACCAGTTACACATTTTATTCTTATACAATTGGGATGTATGAGCATGCAAATGCTTGTGTGATATGAGGGATGTGTGGGAAATCTCTGTGCTCTTGTAGCGTGGATAACATGATTTTTTTCTAATCAAATGTAAATATATGTATATGTATATATTGATTGAGATGTGGAAGTCCCATGATATGATTTTTATATGGAAAATAACCTTGGTGGAGGTTGACTATTTCTATAGGATGATCTTCAGTTATTATGTTTTTCCTTATGAATGCTTGTTCTTCGTTGTTAATGCCTTCCTTGTTTAAGGAATGGGGTGTAACATATGAAAATGGATGGTTCAATCATGTAACAGTTGTTATCTCACTATGAGATAGAGAATGTATGTTTAATAGTTGGATTGGATGAGTTCAAAGTTAAGGGTATTTTTTAGATCTTGTAGAGATAGGATTTGTAGCTTTGCCAGAGAATGGTGTGCTTGATGATTGCTTGCTTGTGCTAGTTGTAGCAATATGAATGTAAATGGTATGTTGATTGATTTCCTGCGTAGGTAGGTGTTTGGTGTAGCACTGTGATTGGATGTATATATATATACATTGATTGTGAGATTGCCTTCATATACATGATACATTTTGTAAATGTGAAAAGTAAAAATTAAGTTATGAAATGGAAGATGCTTATGTGTTCAATGTTTTTTAACTGACCTTTTGAGATTACAGATGCTTTGCTATTGATGGCCTTGAATAAAGAGGTTGAATATACATACTACTACGGTTTCTTGTGGAAAAAGTTGATTCTTCAATTAGTGAAGATGGTCACGGTAAAGAGACTAATTGAAACAAATGAAGGCTGATTTTAACAAGCGATAATAGGGATCTTGGTAAAGAGGATTATAGTAATTAATGTTCATAATTTTGGGTAAAAGTATGAATTTTAATCTTGTAAAGGCATGATTATACATAAATTGATATGCTCATATGCATGAAAATTCTGATTTTTGAAAAGGTTATGAAATATGCATACTTATGTACTGGATTTCCAGACATATGACTAATGAATGAATTGAGATATGTGTGCAGATGCAAGACAACATGCTTGGTATAGAATGGAAGGGAAACACCTAATATGTGTTATGCAATGGTGATATTAACAATTGAATACAAATGATAGCGCTTAAAGAGATTAGTACAACAAGAAGAGAGTGGCTTGTAAGAGCTCTCAAGCACTTGACACAACAAATTTTAACACTGCAAGAGAGGGAAGAGGAGGGGGATTTCCCTCAAGAAACTTTGACAAGTGTCAAAGGATCCCTCTTGGGAGAAATTGGAGGGGAATTACAAGTTAAAAAGAGCTTCCTTGAAATCTTGAAGAAGGATGGGACTAAGGTTTTATTCATGAAGCATTAAAAACACTGGAACTCATGGGGCTTGAGTGGTTTTGGTTGTTGAATATTTAAAATTTTTTATTCTTCAATTGATTTTATGTTTGATTTTTCATTTTGAATATTACTTGTGCATGGAAATGCTGCCTTATTTAAGTTTTTTTGTTGCTACTATGATATTATGAAGTTTTTTTATTCAATATAAACTAAGGGCTTGGGAATTTGTGGGGGGGGGGGAGTGGGGGGCATGTGGGGGGTGAGGGGGGGAAGAAAACTAATGGAGCTCAGGGAGAGATGAGTTTAAACCAATAGGTAATTGTTGTAGCGGCTACAACCACCCTACAAAATTTTTCCTTAGCTTTGTTTTGGAGCCTCCCTGCCAACCACCCTTAGCAACATGTCTGTCATAGTCAAGTACATAAGCTTCATTAGTTTTTCAGCAGCTTGCTAGTGTGTGTGTGTGATAGCTTGCTTCACTCCCTCACAAGTCGCTACTTCGAATTTGGTCCAGCTACCGACATAGAAGATCCCTCAAGGAATTGTGCAATTCTAGAGGGGAACCAGTCTTCCCTCTAGAAATTGTGGAAATTTGACTAGTAGCCTGCTAGGCTCAGAAAATTTGCAATCCTATCAAACAACCTTCCTAGTGAAAACTGCGCAATCTGGCCCAGCAGTGCAGCTCAGCCCAGGGATTGTGGAATCCCTCTAGATAGCTAGTCCAGCGTCCTCCTAGAAATTGTGCAAAAATTCCCCTTAGTCAAGCAGGTTGTTCCATGTGCCCTCAGGTTGATCGATTCCACCTGGGACTGAGAAAACTTAACTTGCATGCATGGGATGTTTTTTCCCGAATAGGAAAAAGAAACAGGAAAAAAAACCCCTAGATTTTAGGGATCTATTTTTAGCAGTTGGAGGTTACATTCGAAGATCCTTTTAGAAACCTTCCTCCAAGTGTCGCTTTTTCCTAGATTTGTGGCATACACGTCATGAGCCTCAAAATTATTTATTCAATGCTTCAGAGTTCATTCTTCACATTGATCTTGGAGCTCTGACATCCCACAACAGATCTGGGAGTCTTCGACACATCCAACTTAATTATTTCCAGGTAAGTCCACTTAACTTGTCTTTTGCAACATTACTATCGCTTTTTGTGTTTTGTGTTGAGTGAGTGTTGTCTACTTGATTTCTGTGAATTCTTGTTGTCGTTTGCATGCATGTTAGCCTATACAAGCATTGTCTCAGTTTTCATTAGCATCTCACTGTTGTCAGATGCATGACACTGTTTTGCGTGAACAGTCACCGATTCAGCCACTTGTTTCACACACATGCATGTTGTTCTGTTTTCTTAATATTGCATTCACTTCTTGCATGCACAATCATCCACTTCTTCTTACACTGAATATCGCCATGCGCTCACATCTTCATTTTCTTTCAGTTGCCCGTCGATGAATCTGCGCAACCTTGTCCTAGACTCTACCTCACCAAGACAACATTGCATAATTATGAGAAGGAAGGCTTTGCCTTCCTCCCAGAAAATGCACAATTCTGGCTAGTGACTATCCTCTAATCTTGCCTTGTGTAATTCTAAGAGGCAATGATTGTTGGCCCATAAAATTGCACATGTAGTCTTTGGGCCTGCATCATTTTCCAGTTGAAATTTCACATTGCATAATCTGAGCACCTAGCAGGCCAGTTTAGATTGCACATTGCGCAATTCTAGTAGTCAACCAGCCTCTTGATAGTCTAAGCTACCTTTTGCATAGTTCTGGTAGTCAGTCTCGTAGCCTCCTAGCGAAAATTGCGCAATCCTTTCTACTCAGTCCCCAGGTATGTTGCATGCCATCCCTCAAGTTTTCTTTTGTTTTAATTGATAGATTTATTTCCATGCATGTCACCATGTCTCCAAATATAACAGGTTTTCATCCGTCTCTCACTAGTTTAGGATCAATGGCCTCAAAAAGAGTAGGGTCAAAGGACACCGACGTAAGTGTAACTGGAGTAGCAGTTGAGCAAGTGTCTACGAGTTTGCCAATTTATGAAGACACCAAGCTAATTGTAGACAATGACATCAAGTTGAAATGATAAGAGGTCAATGATGCATTCTCAGGAACATGTGGGGAAGATATCTAAGATCACCAAGTTTATGTGAACATTTTGAAGTCTAGCTTGTATTGGATTGCATGCAGGTAACCTGCGTTTCCATGTGCGGACATGATACATTGGATCGTCTCACACACTGATCCTGAGACAATGACATTGATCAATGTCAGAAAGGCGAAGATTGCTACCTTTAGGGAACAATATTATCAAAAAATGTACCATTTTTCGAAGCCAGTGATTA
>APFE031143064.1:0-40998 GCA_000404065.3 Pinus taeda | reverse complement strand
ATATACATATCTATATATATATATATATATGAACAATAGGATCACACGTGACATCCCATGCAGGCATGTGCCATTAAACAATAAGAACTGATCGCCATATGTTAGTGTAGAAACATGCGACATGGAAGGAAGATGAGGTGATAAAATTAAATTAGTATTACTTTAGAAGAACCTAACTCGTAATCCTGGAGTCCAAATTGGACAAAAATTATATCACTCGAAGAGTCTTGCCGAGGTGAATATGATGATGACATCTAAATTGAGTTCTAGAAACTTAGAAGAAATTTATTTATTTTTTACCCCATTTCCCTAATTGTACCAGGGAAGTTGGGTTAGCATAGTAAATACACTCCTAAGGGTAAGGGGGTATGTTTACAGGTGACTCCCTTAAGGATGATCTTTCCTTTAATAACCACTATCTATGCTACTCCCCAATGATTCTTTAGGAGGTAAAGTCATTAGTCAAATTTTCCTAATTATCACCCATGGGGCTTTATAGGAAAGGGATTGGGACCTAGATGACCCATATGATAGTCACTCCAAAGAGGTGACGAAAAGGTAAATTTTACTTGACTGTGTAGATAAGAATATTGTAGAAAAGGTTTAGAGGATGATCTCATACAATATATTTCTTAAGCTTGGCCTTATAGGGCAAAAATATTTGTGGAAAGATGGATATGGAATTGAAGAGTTTTTTTCTTGAAGCACTGTTTGTAGATGAGTATAAATGGATTTCAAACTGAGTTGTCATGAAGGAAAAACTCCACAATATTCATAACATCAAATACAAGGAGAAGATATAGGTTTAGAATCTAAAATCCATCTAGAATTGGCACTTAGAGCCCAAGAAATATCATTGTACTTATTTCCTAATATGTGGAGGTTTTCCCATAGGGGAATGCTTTAAATACTTAGGGAATTTGCAACCCAAATGCCTACTGTGTGGAAACAAAAAAATTCAAACAGATTTTGTGTTTGTTCTGAATATGCTTTATCACACCGAGGATGGGATATTAATCTTTGTCGCTCCTTGTACAATTTAAAATCATTTGGAAATCTTTCTTTTCAATAATTCTTTCGTTTGGATGGTAGATTTTCACAGAACATGACATTATATTAGAGTGGATATATTATATCATCTTTGAGAAATAAAAATTGATTTTTTAATTACTAACACATAACACACCACAAATATCCCCTAGCAAAATGGATCCCTAATCTATGCATGGTTGTTTTTGGAGATAAACATATAGATGCAAAAGGTGGAGATGGAAGTAACCCCATTCATTATTGACCAATGTGTCATGTATTATGAATGTAATATCACTTAAAGAGCACTTTATCACCCACTTTGCACACTCAAGATTCAAGCAGCCATTATAACTAGCACAATTAGATCAAGATCTAAGAGAGAGCAATGAGAGGAGAATCATTAAGTCCCCAAAGAGTGTCTTAGAGGTCTCTTGGTTCACAAAATTTCCGGTTGTTCTTTTGATCAATTAAGAACCAAAGTGCCATAAAAACCCAAATAGAAAACAACATATATGAGTCCATAGTGGTTAATTCTAAACCCTAGCTAAAATATGAAAGCTTCCCATGAGACCAAAAATGTTCCTCTTGATGTAAGTTCGATTCCTACACTATATTTAGGTGTTTCCTTCAACTTATTGTTTTGATAATTTATATACTAAATTATATTTTACCTCAAATATTTATACTTTTATATGACAAGTTAATTTTAATAAACTCTATATAATCAATTTTAATTAATTTTAATTTTTCTTTTTAATTATATTTTATGATCAATATTTCATAATATTTCATATATGTATATTATTTATCCAAAAATTATAATCAATATAACTAATAACGTAATTTTATAACATTATAAAACTTAAGAAAATGTACTAACCACTCAATTAATTCAAAAATTAATTAACATAATTCTCTCTCTTTTATATATATTCCAAAATGGTGGAAAACCATGTATGCACGAATTGAAACATATTTTCCGGCAACGAATAGCAAATGTTGTTTCCCATGGATGAACATAGTACATGCATTCAAGATTAGATAATTATTGATATCATAACTTTTTAGGAATATCTTTGGCTTAACATTCCATTAATAAAAAATGTATTCCACATTCATAAGAATAATTTTGTGAGGTTTTCATTGGCTTTCATGCCGAACATATATTTAATTCCATAATGAAGCAATAATGAAATTGAAGATTGTTTTTAGATATCGAAGCAACCATGGATTCCAAGGTTGTGTAAAACGAGGCCATAATTGGTATCGTCTGAGGGCTATTGTCCACAAAAAAATGCTACCAAAAGCTTATCAATTTTATAAATCTTATAAAATAAGGGAAAAAAGAACAAGCCAACAAAAACACATTTCAGTAGGGTGATATTGGGATTAGTGAATATTAATATGAGAATAAGCATTAATCGTAGCATTTGTTTTTGTTTTATTCATATATTAAAAGCTTAGTAAGGTTTTATGGTTAAGAGGAAATGTTTTTTTTAAAAGGTTATAGGTCTAAAATTGGAGAGGTAGAGTATGTATGTCTTCATAGATTTAATAGTTAAATCGTTGCACGGAGATAGGTCCCTTATTCCACAAACAAGAAAGTCTCATACACCATTTAGTATTTGACTTAACCGTGACTTTAAAATTAAATGATAATGATAATAATACTAATAAAAATAATAATTCATAACTACGATTATAAAAAAACAAAAAAAAAAAAGGGAAGAACGAGCCGAAAACACCTTGAGTATGGTGATATTGGGATTAGAGCACAATAACATGATATTAAGAGTTAATCGAGGTATTTGTCTTTGGTCTCTGGTTTTATTCATAACCATGTTTACCTAAAAGTAACTTAGTAAGATGGTTTTATTTATAACTATATTTATCTAAAAGCATGTTCCCAAAGATGGTGAGAAATAAAAACAAGTTATTATAATGAGATAAATTAACATATTAAAAAAATCATGTTAATTTTTTATAATTAATTATTTAAAAGTTTAAGTTTTAGAAGTTCTTTTTATAAGCCGTATCAATTATAATTAATGATAAGTATATATATATATTTTTTATGGTTTTATTTATAATTATGTTTATTTGAAAGCATCAGAGTAAGATGGTTTTATTTATAAATAATTAAAAGGTTATCTTAAAAAATTTCAATGCAAATAAATGACCTTGCAAAATTTACTCCACAACATACATCTATCTCCCTATGATTTGGTGACCTTTAATTGAGCCATAAATCCATTACCATGATAACCACTGCAAACTCACTAAGTCACGGATGGTCAAGATATGCATAGAGCCTAGGCTCCCAACCTTATGGACCTATATAATCTTATGTAACCAATTGATCCACCAATATACTTAAATATAACCTCTGATGAATGCCATTCCTCTCCCCTTGAATCGAAACCCATATTAATAAATAAATATTGGCCAAAGCGTTCAATGTTATTGACTTCTCTTGAGTACAAATATGTCCTCCCATGACTTCCACATCCAAATAGTCATTTAATAACCAATGATTGATGCCAAATGTAAGGCACTCAAAGTAATTGAGCAACATAAAACTTTATAGCATGAAAAGTGTGATAGGTTTCACATGCACTTTAGTGCACTATTCCTCATAGTTTCACACTCGTCAATAGACATGCATAACTACTCTTTTATATGACAAACCCGAAAAGATAATAAACAAGATATGATTAATACATAGAAAAAGAAGAAGAAGAAGTTTTGCATGGATTTTATATCTTCAAACATGCGACATTTGCACAATTGTTCACATAACAATAGTGGAAGATTTACACTAGTGGTGATGTAGTCATGAAATGCACTCAAACCATTGCCTCTTCTAAGATGATGTGCATCATTATTGCACATCAATCATTTTGGTATGTTTGTTGGAAACTAGATCACTATTGGGGGGGGGGGGGGGTGAATCAATAGTGATAACACATAAATTTTCCTCCAAATTATTATTCCTTTAACCATGCATAAACTAAAACACAAAAGCATATATCAAAGCATCAAGTATAAGCATGAAACCATGAAATAATTCAACACATGGACACAAGTATATCTAGTGGAAAACTCTCTCTAGGGAAAACCACCACCCATTTTTGTTGGGCTACTCAAATATTTTATTAGTTAAGCAAATTATTTACATAGAGTTATACATGTCTACTATCAAATGGAAACTCTTTCTCATTCGTATCTACAGACTTCCATTCACTGAAGGCCACCACGATCAACAATCCTCGTCCGAATACTCCTAAACTAACAATCAACTCTACAGAATCTAATATCCTAGAAGCAACCACGACTAACGAGCCTCACCCAACTTCTGCTGACGTACCCAACCACCATTGTACTGAGAAAACTGCTCACTTTTATTGATTTCGCTAGAGTCCTTCAATTCCTCTTCTCTATGTGGTTCTCGTTTCAAAATATTTCAGACTTGAACCGAGAAATACTGAACATGAGCACCATAACAACATAACATCAAAGCACAATCAAAATCATGAACATGATATTCACTTGATTCTAGGAAGTGTTCCTCCAAACATGATACCTTATAGATATCCCAAAAGAGTGAAATTGAATGTATGGTTGCATAAAATGCTAGAGGCTGGTATAATTCATCTTAGCCAAAGTTCTTTCTCTTCTCCTATAGTATTGGTGCATAAGAATGATGGATCATGGCGCATGTGTTCATATTATAGAGAGTTCAATAAGCTCACTATTAAAGATAAATTTCCCATTCCTATCATTAATGAATTGTAGGATGAACTACATGGAGAAATTTACTTCACCAAGTTGGATCTTCACTCAGGATATCATGAAATTAGAATGAAGACAAGAGGCATTCTAAAACAACATTAATAACTTATGGAGGTCATTATGAACTTTTGGTCATGCCTTTTGGCCTTACTAATGCACCTTCCACATTTCAAGGTTTGATGAATTCAATTTTCCAACCCTTCCTTAGAAAATTTGTGTTAGTATTTTTTGATGATATATTAATCCATATCAAGTCTTGGAAATATCATGTTCAGCATGTTGACAGTGTGCTCAAAATATTGGGAGATAAACAATTGTATGCAAAACCATACAACTGTTTCTTTGGGTTACATGAAGTGGAATATTTGGGTCATTTTGTATCTCATGAAGGCGTTAAGTTAGACCCTGACAAAATTAAATCCATAATGGAATAGGAAATCCCCACAACCTTAAATAATCTTTGAGGATTTCTCAGGTTGAAAAGGTATTATCGCAAGTTTGTTAAGAATTATAGGAAAATAACAACACCACTAACAACATTACTGAAGAAAGATGCATTTTTTTTGGATTCTAGAAGCAACTTAGACCTTTGAACATCTTAAAGAGGAAATGTGTCGAACTCTGATCTTAGTTAGACCAGAATTCATAAAGACCTTTATTGTGAAATGTGATTTATCGGAAAATGGCACTAGTGGTATTTTAATGCAAAAAATAAGACCCATTGCTTTTGAGAGTTGTCCAATCAAGGTAAAGTATTTACACAAAGCTATTTATGAGAAGGAAATGTTGGAAATACTACATGCTCTAATTAAATGACGCCCTTACCTAATGGGAAGACACTTCAAGGTAAAAACATATCATGATAGTCTTAAATACTTTTTTAGAACAAATATTATCTTTAGAAGGACAACAAAAATGGGTCACAAATATGTTAGGTTACGAATTTGAAATCATCTACAAAAAATATAAGAAAATTGTTGTTGCATATTCACTCTCAAGAAGAGATGAATATGTGGAAGCATTGATTTGTGCCATTTATATTATCCAAATTGATTAGATAACTGAAGCAAGGGATGAATGGAAGAATGACAAAGAGGTGTGGACACTCATTCAAAAGTTGCAACAAGATCCCAGTGCATCTAACACATTTATTTGGAGAAATGATTCACTATGGTACACAGATCATTTATATCTATCTAATTATTGAGAGTTTTAATTAGTGATTAAATCTCTTAGTATTTAATTGTTAACCAAGGCTTGTAAGCACGAGTTGTACTACATTTTTGGTTTGAGATTAAATTTAGAGTATGTAACTTTCCTTAGATCGTTAAGTACAGAATGATGGAAAAGAAACACTACTAATTAAGAAAACTAGCACTCATCTCATTCTTATAAAACATAAGCAATGTGAAAGAAATATACTTAACTCAATCCACGCTGTATATAAATTCTTTCTACAAATCTCACCCTCAGACCATGAAGAAAATTTTCCTGTAGGTTAACTCGATAATGCAATATAACCAAAGAAAAATACTATAACATACTTCTACTATCAAGCAATTTGCAGAAGCTTAAAGATAGAGTTGAACACATATAACCAGAAGAAGAAGAATCAATTGCACAATACACATGAGAATACTTTGGGGAAAGCCTCAGCTAAAAACCCCACTATTTGTATTATCATACAAGGTGGGAATACATAGGAATTATACAAAGCCTTAGCTCTCACAGCTAGCCAGTTCTCAGTAAAATCCTCACAGATGCTCACAAGAAATCATAGCTTCTCTCAAGCCTTACTCTCTGCCCTCCAAGCTCCTATTTCGTTGCACTCTTCCTCTGGGATGATTCTCCTTCAAACTAGTGGAAGACCTCTTCTACCCAGTGGATGATCACCTGATCTCACACACTGTCAGAACTGCGCAATCCTCAAGGAATGATTCCTTCTGCATGCATGAGTTTTCTTTATAAGAAAAAACATGCAACTGATAGTACAATTTCCTTGACTTTAATCTCAAATGGGTCTTTCTCATAATATACATGCATGATTCTTTGATGAGGGAATCTTCAATTAACTCGAGTACACTAGTTGAGTGCATGCATGCATCAACTGATTGTTAACTCTCTATTAGTTCCTCAAATAGTTTGGAACTAATTTAATTGGACTTAACTCAGTAAACCGAGTTAACTAATTACAACTCAAATATTACTCAATCTTATCTCCTGAATTTAAGGGATAACTCATGCATGACTTCAGAAAGACTTCTAACTTGAATTTCTCTAACTAATTAAGTCAAAATAACTTAATTAATTATTTCCAAGTAGCTGTTAAGACTAAATTTGATTTCAATTCACAATTTTAATTCAAGGACAAATTAAAATTGGAATATTCTTGTTGCCACATTTCAACACTCCCTCTCAACCAGAAAGGGATTATCTACCACCCTGATCCTGTCTCTATGGAACTCAAATTTACACTTTGACAATGCCTTTGTCAAAATTTCATCGTCTTGCTCCTCTGTCGAAATATATTACAACAACATGATCTTCCCATCATCAACAACTTGCTTTACCTTTTAAAGCCAATGGGAACTCACAATTGACTTGTTCTCTAGTCTTGGAACCATGTCCCAAACACTGTTACGAACCATGGATTCATACTCCTCCACCACAACATCAACTCGAATCGGTTGTAGCACTGCTTCCTCAAAGGAAGATTGCTCAGCCTCAACACATTCCCCAACAAGGGCCATGTATCTAGTGTATCTCTCAGGTGACCTCCTCTATCTGCGCTGAGAAGATGATGCTCCCACATTCTCTCTTGCATCCAGCAAAAACTTGTCAGCTTCTCTTATGTGCTTCTGTCCATCTCTGGAAGACTATGCTTGAGTGGATGTCTCCACTCTTGGAACCTTTGCATGCAGCTGCTCCGCATCAATCTGAGGCTCCTCCTCCTTGGGAACCAACAGTTCCTCCATAGCCTATATTTGGAGCTCCCTCTTAAGGGAAACACGCATGGCCTTCTTCTCATCAAACTTGAGATTTCTATGAACCACTATCCTCTGACTAGTAGGTGAGTACACTCGATAGTTGTGAGGTGTATCAATGTACCCCACAAGTATCCCCAACTCTGCTGTCGAGTCAAGCTTCTTCCATGCATCCTTTGTCACATGGAAATATACCAATGAGCCAAAGATCCTAAAGTGACCCACATCTAGTCTTTTACCGAAGAAAACTTCCTCTAGTGTCTTCATCCCAAGTATGTGATGTAGGATTCTATTCTGCAAATAGACTGCTGTGTTGCATGCCTCAACCCACAAGTGAAGTGGTAGGCCTTGGTCATGTACCATTGCCCGTTATGCCCCTACAACAGTTCTATTCTTCCTCTCGACCACCCCATTTTGTTGTGGGTTATGAGGTGCCATCAACTCCCATTTAATTCCTTTCGCTACACAAAAGTCCTTAAACTCTTGAAAGACATATTCTCCACCATTGTCACTTCTCAAGGCCTTGATCTTCTTCCATGACTCTTTCTCGACCAAATCTTTGAACTCACAAATTTTGTGAAAGTTTGGTCCTTCTTTTGCATGAAACAAATCCAACATTTACAAGAATAGTCATCAATGAAAATCACATAATACCTTTGCTTCAATGTGGATGCCATCGAGAACGGTCCCCACACATCAGTATGAACTCGCTCTAAGAGAGCCTTTGCTGGACTATCTCAATCATGAAAGGAAGACTTGGTGTACTTTCCTAAGGTACAACCTTTGCATGTGTCAACTTGCTCAAGTTTACCTTTGGGAAGTCCTATAGATATCTGTTGCATTACCTTCAAAGCCCCATGATGAAAATGGTCCAACTGCCTGTGCTATAACTCACTAATGTCTTGGCTTTGCATCAATTCTTCTTTCGTACTCAATGCTACACAATCATCTACCTCTAGTTTATAGATATTCTTCACCTAAATCCCTAATATCCTCTTGGTCTGACCTGTGGCTATGTGTCTTAGGAACGCCTTTCCTTTACTGAAGACAACATCATAGCCTTTGTCCTCCAACATCGTGACCGATACCAATTTCTTCTTCAATCCAGGCACATACATCACATTTGTCAAGGTGATAGGAGCTCCACACTCCCTCTGAAAAGCAACCATGCCCACTCCCGAGACACTATAATTTCCATCATCAACCATCTCTATGTGCATCTTGAGGTCTTTCTCCTATAAGGCACTGAATAAAACTTTATCATCGGTCATGTGGAATGAGGCTCCACTATCAAGATACTGATCACAACCCATCATCGATGACACCATGCATGCGATGAGGGTAAAGTCCATTTCGAACTGAGAGGCTAAAGCCTCACCTTCCAATCCTTTTGAGGATCCCTTCTTGGACTTCTTTGATGGGAAATTAATCACATAATGTGCCATCTCGTGATAATTAAAGCATCTCAGTTTAGACTTGTCACCCTTCTTCCCTTTATGAGAAGAATTCGATTTGGAATGGGAAACCTTTCCCTTTGCGTTCCTTGCCTTACTTGCTAAGGCCAGATTTTCTTCATCATCATCCTTGGATGAAGAACCATATTTTGTGCTCCTCCTGATCTCCTCTCGCATCAGATCTGACCAAAGTCATTCCCAATCCGCCAGTTTCTTCCTTCCATTCACAGAATATTGGTAGCTGTTCCAACTCTTTGGAAGGCCAAGGAGAGCGAGGCTCACCATATCATCATTGGCAGTAGTTATTCCCACACTACTAAGCTCATCTCTTCAGGTGGTGAGCTTGTTCAGATATGTGGAAATAGTATCACCCTTCTCCATCTTGGTTATTTGAAGCTTATCCTTGAGTGCCAATTTCCTCTAGTCGCAACTATTTTGGTAGAGGTCCTTCAATGTCTTCCACATTGAAAATGGAGTATCCTTCCCATGGAGACTCGAGACAATATGGTTTCGAACTCCCTCAAGGATGATCCGTCTCGCCTTCGCCACACACTTCTTCCACTCAACCAACTCTTGTGCATTAGTTGATGTTGTCTTTAGGATTTCTTGATCAATGAAATCCTTCAAGCCATTGTCTTCTAATACAGCCTCCATTCTATCTTTCCATGCTATGTAATTTGAGCTACCTTCTAAGGCATACTCAAGCCTCAATCCATAGAATGCCATTGGCCAACCTTGAAGTATGATATGAATTCGATTTGCACCTGCAACCCCTGACTTAAAACTTTGAATTCTCTTCCTAGTATGTTGTTCACAGCTCTGATAAACTAGGCTCTGATACCATGTAGAAATTCTCTCTACAAATCTTTCCCTAAGACCATGAAGAAAAGCTGACTGTAGGTTAACCTGATAATGCAATATAACGAAAGGAAAATACTATAGCCTACTTCTATTATCAAGAAATTTGTGGAAGCTTAAAGATCAATCTAAACACATATAACTAGAAGAAGAAGAATCAATCACACAATGCACATGAGAATACTTGGGAGAAAGCCTCAGCTAAAAACCCCACTATATGTATTATCATACAAGGTGGAAATACATAGGAATTATACAAATCCTTAGCTCTCACAGCTAGCCATCTCTCAATACAATCCTCACAGATTCTCACAGGTAATCATGTCTTCTCTCAAGCCTTCCTCTCTACCCTCCAAGCTCCTGTTTCCTTGCATTGTTCCTCTAGGATGATTCTCCTTCAACCAAGTGGAAAGCCTCTTCTACCCAGTGGATGATCACCTTATCTCACACGCTATCAGAACTGTGAAATCCTCAAGGAATGATTCCTTCTGCATGCATGTGTTTTCTTTATAAGAAAACACATGCAGCTGATAGTACACGCTCCTTGACTTTAATCTCAACTGGGTCTTTCTCAGAATACACATGCATGAGTTTCTGATGAGGGAATCTTTAGTTAACTCGAGTACACTAGTTGAGTGCATGCATGCATCAACTGACTGTTAACTCTCTATTAGTTCCTCAAATAATTTGGAACTAATTTAACTAGACTTAACTCAGTAAACTGAGTTAACTAATTACAACTCAAATATAACTCAATCTTATCTCCTTAATTCAAGTCTTATCTCCTTAATTTAAGGGATAACTCTTGCATGACTTCATAAAGACTTCTAACTTGAATTTCTCCAACTAATTAAGTCAAAATAACTTAATTAATTATTTCCAAGTAGCTGTTAAGACTAAATTCGATTTTAATTCACAATTTTAATTCAAGGACAAATTAAAATTGGAATATTCTTGTTGCCACATTTCAACACTCTGTTCTTTATTCTAATTCTCTGTAATCGAAAGACAATCTTACTGAAATTGAAGGCTAAATGAAATTCACTCCAACTACAAATCTTAAGCAAGGATTCAAACTTCTAGCTATTAAAGAGACTAAGCATCTATTTACTTGTACAAAATAGGATAAGGAGGCTAAACTGTAATTCTAAAATCAAATCCTTGATCTATTATCTTCAATCCATTCAAACCAAACTACCTTTACTTGGAAATGAAACACATTCCAAACCTCACTTTGAATTACTACATAAACTAACTCCACGAAAATGAAACCTTTGACAGAGTTATCTAAGTTTGTTGCTATCAAATCCTATGCTACTACATTTAAAATGGAAATCTAGTCTATTCTTGAATTAACCATATTCAAACAACTCAAAGAAATGTGAAAGACCAAATCACACAGTTCAATGCTTGAAATCACCCTTTATTCTACAGTACTGGAAATGAAAACCAATCTTATTCTATTATGCGAGAATGGATCTAAAATATCCTATGGTAATTTAATCACTCAAATCAATGCTCTTGAAGAAATTCTTTAAAATAAACCACATTGTGAAAACTAAATCATAACGCCTGAAATGAATCAAACAACTCAATTGTGGAAATGGAAAACACAATCCCTATTGCTACTAACTCGAATTCGTTTGAAAACACAATCCAAACTCATACCATAAATCAATCTCTCAATTATACACAAGGAAATCCACACTCACGTGCATACCCTTCATCATGAACTTCATTAAAGAGACAGACACATTGAATTAAACACCAAAGATCGTGTTATATAGCTTCAAGACTCAATTGATTTTCTTATCATGGATATTTTGATCATAAATATAAATGGATGCGCTTTTAAATGAAAGAATAAAGCATGGCTATGTATGGAAACACAAACTCATATTTTTATGAGGAATAGAGCATAGCTATGTGTTGAAGATTTATGCACAGTCTATATGACAAATCATGGTCTATGCACTCAGAATTCTTGATTAGGTTATCTATCAATGAATGTGGGGTTGTAACGATTATGATCAATCATAAATCAAATGGGATATCTCACACATTTTCAAAAGAAACCTTAGTGAATTCACACAATAACTGGATAGAAAACGAATGTAATGAGTTATCACACAATGATACACCTACAAACTAACAATGAAGCTTGTTCCCAGATGATGGTGGGCCCTGCCACACTTGGGTAAGATTTAAAAAACTTGTAGGAAAAGAAAGATTTAAAACATTCAAATGAAAGACTCACAATAAACCATATCTCGGAACGATTTGGCTCAAAGCATAGTCATGGTATTAACCGGAACAGAGTCTTCAATTACAAATAACAATGTTTGAACAATAACTTAAAGCTCAGTAGTTTGCAATAATAACTCTAATTCTAATGCATTACAGTACTGGCCTGTATAGGCAATGGTTCACATTCGAAATGGAAATAAACCCATACATGGAAAACTCAGTGAATTTACTAAATCAAACTTGAGATCCGATTGCTTGAACGATTTTGCTCTCCTTGGCACAACGGATTCCAACAAATTCCAACATTAGCATGGACCTATTTTGATGACGATATGGAAAATATTTGCTATGGAAAACATTAAGCTCGGGCTTCGTCAAAATCTTAAGTAGTTGTGTTTGAGCCTCTAGAAGTACGAAGTCGTGGAAAGGTCTACTAGGCCTCCATGATTTTGAGTACAGATCATAGACTGAGTTTTTGCATACAAAAATGACAAAACAATATTATTGACAAGAATTCCCTCCATCTTTAGCTGACTTGTCCATACTGCTGCAAATCTTCACACTTAACCTATAATGATTAGTCAACTTAATAGGAATATAACTCAAACTTACTCAAACTTAACCAAAAATAGAAAAATGACATTAATGTAATGCATTTACCTCATGTAAGGGTTTAGCAAGTTTTGGGACAGTGATGGTGATGGAAAGGTAGGTGAAGGGATACTTCCTTTGATAGAAGTGGGGAAAAATGGAGGTGATAAGTGGTAAAATTGGGGACAAAATGAGGCACCAACATCCCCCCATGTTGATTTGGATGGATGTCCTCATGCATTTTCTACAGTCTGCCAAAAAGAAGAGGTTGCAAAATAAAAAGGAACCATTGTCAAAGACTAGAAATCTTGACCATAACTTCTATTCCATGCTTAATTGGAGTATAACATTGCTTAAACTATAGAGCTAGTCCTTGTGCCTTTAACTTCTTAGTGGGCCTAAAACTTAAGGCCTTCCAACGCAATGACTATCTATTTTTCCTCTTCAAGTCATCATTATGGGCATACAATTGAAGATTAGAGTCCCTAACATGATTATTGACTTCCCTTACATAATAGAACAAGACCTTGTATTTCTTGGCTTGTTCTTGGAGCTTAAAATTTTTCTTCTGCAACTTGACAAGTCGGATGTTAAGGTTCTCCTCCTCATCAAGAGTTGGAGCCTTTGCAGGTGCTGTTGATTGCTAAGATGCACTGCCTCTAGGTTCCTTACTAATTCTTTCCCTTGGTGAATAAATGTGATGGTTTTCTTTAGTAACACTTATACTTAATGAAGTCCGAACAAGGGACAACATTTCTAGGTCATGTGAAATATCCACAGGGTTTTCTGCTTCAGACGTGGGCATAGGTGCTTTTTTAGAGGAAAATTCTAACTTCTTAGCATTAAAATTAGGAGATGATGGAATATCAACATGTTTAGAACTTACAACCTTGGATATCAAATGTTTATTTCTAGTCATACTGTGGGTTCTATGATGATCTTGAGTAGAGGTCTCTGCTATAAGAATCGAGGGCTTGTGGGTAGGAAAGAGAATTTTCCTGCACTTTTGTTTTGGCTTGGCACCATCATGAGCTTTGGAGTGTTCGACTGGAGTTCTGCACCTTTTTATTCCACCATAGGGCTCGACTTAGGTCTATCTATCTTAGCCCTTTTCCTTTTACGTTTTTGCTTCTTGCCTACTTGGTTCTTCAAAGAACTCTCAGCTTCCTCATGTTTCGAAAAAGGGCTCGCTTCCTGAGGGGTTTCATAGGTAGGGGCGGTAGAACGTGTAAGAGAGGTAGGGGTTACATGGGAGTTAGGAACATGAGTTGCATTCTTCTGTCTCAAGGATCGACCCACCGATTTTTGTCGCCCTTTGACCTGATCTTCTTCCCTAAGGAAGTTCTCCACCAAGAAATACTCCCACGATTTCTTATGCCTTAGAAGTTTAGCAACCACTATAATATTGATGAGACTATGATGATACATTGTTGTTTCGAGCTTTATACCTTTAGACTGTACAGCTCTGGCCATCTTGTGTAAGCTCAACCTTAGGAAATATGGAATGTTTACCTGGATATCTTTAGTGAAATAGGTCAACAAATGAATATGGTAAAGAAAGAAAACCACATACATCCCTTCATAGGTAAGGAAGCGCTGCAACATCATGATCAGAGGGTGGTACTACTCTTCTATACAGCTCCATTATACACCTTTTGCCCAACTGAGTGATCGGTATGCTGGCTTCAAGAACATGGTGCAATTTGGAATATTTAGCTACCCACCTCTGAAGAATGGTTAACCCTCTGAGCGCAGCCCTATAGCTCTTCTCTGTGATTCTTCAGTGACTTTGAAACTTAAATTCCCAACCTTGATGTGTTCTCCATCAAAGTTTTGGGCAAACAACAGAACAAACTTATTGTTATAGCCCTGAAATTTTTGTAAAAATGTCATCCATCCTCACTCCTCCACAACTCCTTTGCACTGTTGATATTCAGGACTGCATGCAAACTGGCCGAATGTGGGCTCATGGAGGTTGCCCCCATGTTGAATGACACCATGATTCAGTTACAAATGCACCCTTGCAATACTGAAACGAATTCTGCCTCTCTGTTAATCAACAATTCCACAACCTCTATTTAAGCTGCTCCTAACATCTCAAAATTTGACCGAATTACAAAATGGAGTTGATCATTACAAATTAAGGGAAGCATGGGAATTGATGTGCAATGATAGTAATGACCCATATATAAACAATGTGGAGTGATGGTGTTGAGGTCGAATGAAAGTTTGCACAAGCCATCATGATTGATCAGAGATATTATGAGATGGCAGTGGGGAGAGGACAAATGAGTATATGATTATACAAGATGGAAAGGAATATAGGATTAAAGTATTATAGAGTTATATGAATATAGGATGACAGCAGGAAGAGAAGGTGGGGTTATGACCATAATTTAGGGGGAGGGATAGTTAGAGGTGCATAACATATAGCATACATTTCAACTACTCATGATCAAATTCAAGTAACTTTAAGCACATACCTGGGCCAACTTATAATGATATAGGATAATTTTGTGGAGATCACCCAACTCTATAAGAGCATCAAGGTATTGAACAAAAAATAATGCTGATAGGAATGGCGCTTCAGTTGCAAATGTGCTCTGCAACCACTATTCTGGAAATGTAATTTTAATGGAAGAACTTATTATTACACAATTAAGTACAAAAGTAGAGTACAAAACCTGTAAATTTTTCTTTGCATAGTGCCATATAGATTACTGAGTTGTAGAGATGACCATCCTTGGTTGATAATAGAAATGGACACTGGTTATGAAGCGATCCTTATGCAAATGAAACATAACACCAGACATGCTCTAAAAAAAAATGATGTTCTCATAATGCATCCATAGTAAAATACTGTAATTTGACACAGTACAATATAGAAAGTTGCTAAGTACAAAGTGTAGAATACATAGTCTCGAAATTTATTTGCTCAATACCATGTAATGTGTTGATTGTTGCCTTTTAGAAGATAATTAAAATTTGTTTATCACCCCATGGATTTTAACCAGGCCTGGGATGAAGACTACCTGAGGCATTTCTTAGTTAGAGAGCTTGAAATTACCAAAAAGAAAGCTCTAGGGGGGGTTCTTTTCGTAAGTATTCTACTGATCCCAGAAAAGAATAATTCTATGACCAACAGATCCTTTACTACTACTACTCTATTATTTTAACGACCCTAAAGTAGCCATTGCTCGAGGTTGTCATATTTAGAGAGTATAAACCACCCAAAGAAGACTCCAAGGGGCTTCCTTTCCGTAAATATTTCCTTAAAGTCATAAAAGAATAAATCTGTACTCAAGGAATCCCTAGGCTACCACTATCCATGTAGTTTTACGAGCCTAGATCAGTTACTTCTCGGGAGTTTCAATTTTTGAGAGTATGAAAATGTCCAAAGAAGACTCCAAAAGGGCTCCTTTTCCATATTAATATGTCAAGTCTGGTTAAAGGAATAAACCTACCCAAGACAAATTTCTCCTTTATTCTACATGGGATGTGGGGAGAAACACCTAAACATATGAAAAAATGACAACTCCACGATTATTATATATATATATATAAATCAACCCGATGAACCAGAAAGAGGATGGTCATTTTCATGAACCAGCTCCATCTCTGGATCTCTTCTTACCTCTTATAGAAATTATTGTTAGGAGAGTGGTTGGTGATAAATCTTGAGTTGATGACCATTTACTAAAAAAGAGGTATGACTTCCATCAATAGTTTTAATGCAGAATAATCCATTCTCGAAAACCTCATCCACCTCATAGGGACCTAACTACTTAGTGGATAATTTACCTTTAAACTGTTTGAACTTACTGTCATAAAGCAGGGCTCAATCTCCTGGATGGAAAATCTTCTTCTTAATAAGCTTATCATGCCAACGATCTCTCTCATCTTGCACCAACATGGTTCAATGGAATGCATCTTGTCTAATATCGTCCATCTCATTTAGTTGCATTAACCTTTGTTCTTGGGCTTCATTAAGATTCATCCCGAGTTGAGTGGTAGTCCAAAATGTTTTCACTTGGAACTCAATAGGAAATAACACCTATTTACCATAAACTAATTCATACAAGGTGTACCCTGTCACATTCCTCAAAGTTATGTGGTAAGCCCATAATGCTTCCAACAACTTGTCAGCTCAATCCCTATGATTTAGTTGAATGGTCTCGGTTAAGATGGATTCTAACACTTTGTTTGTGGACTCCACCTACACTTTAGCTTGGGGGTGGTAAGGAGTAGATTTTTGTTGTTTGATTTAGTATTGTTCAATGAGAGCCTTAACCAATTTTGATGTGAACTATGTGCCCTGGTGAATAACAATGTCCCGGGGTACTCCAAATCTAGTGAAAATTTCTTCAAAAAGGAATTCCACTACTGCTTTCTCAGTTGCAGCATACAAAGCCTTAGCTTCCACCCATTTTGTAACATAGTTGGTGAAAACTAAAATATATTTTTTCTTCTTTTACATGGGGGAGATAGGTCCCACAAAATCTAATGCCCATTTCTCGAAAGGCTCTATTGATATTTGTGTCTGAAGGGGCATCTCATTCGAGGGAATTGGCCTCCCCATCCTCTGACAAGCGTCACAACTAGATACAAGAATTTTGGTATCTTTGAAAAGTAAGGTCCAATAATACCCAGTACGAAGGACTTTGTATGCGGTCCTTTTGTCTACAAAGTGTCCCCCACAAGGCTCACTATGGCAGGGCTTCAGCACATCAAATATTTCATTTTCTCACACACATCTCCTCATGATCAAATCAGGTCAGTGTAGAACAAGTCTCCATCGATCCAAGAGTAGTTGGCACTCCACTATATGATTTTATGTTTCTCCCTGGTAGAGAGATTGTGAGGCAACTTCCCCAACACTAGGTAGTTGGAAAAATCTGCAAACCAGGGAGTAATGGTAGATACAACAAACAATTCTTCATCCAAAAAATCATCTGGTACTAGATTTAGTAAATTTCCCTGCATGACATTCATTCGAGACAAGAATTCAGCTACCAAATTATCTCGCCTAGGCCTATCAATCACAATTATATTAAATTATTGTAAAAGCTACAACCATCTAGTGATCGTACCATTAGTGACAGGTTTGTTCATCAAGAATATAATGGTAGAATGATCGGTATGGATGAAAGTCTCATAACCAATTATGTATTGTCTAAATTTGTTAATGGCATGAACAATGACTAACAATTCCTTCTCAATAACTATATAACTTAGTTCAGTAGGGGAAATATTCTTGCTAAAAAAATAAATAGTGTAAGGAGAGTGATCTTCCCTTTGTCCTAATATTGCTCCAACCATGGTATCTGAAGCATTGGTGCAAATGTGGAATGGCAAGGACCAATTTGGTCCCCTCAATACTATAGAGGTGGACAACCTGTCTTTTAATACCTGAAAATCATGTTGACAATCATCATTTGAAACAAAGTCAACATCCTTAATTAATAATTTAAATAAAGGTGCTGCGATTCTTATAAAAATTTCAATAAATCGATGATAGTAACTTGCATGTCACTAGAAACTTCTTACCTCTTTTTGTGAACTAGGAATTGAAAGATGCGAGATTACCTCAATCTTGGCTGGATTGACTTTAATTCCATCAAATGAAATGTGATGGTCCAAGACTATCCCCTTAGTTTGCATCGTTTTACATTTACTACTGCCAAGTTGGCTTCTTGACATCGAATCAATACTTTTTCTAGATTTTCCAGAGCTTGGGAAAAATCATCTCCATATACTGTGAAGTTGTCCATATAGACTTCTACACAGTCACAGATCAAGTCAGAAAAGATGTCTAGGATGGCTCGCTGAAAGGTAACTGGGGCATTACAGAGGCCAAAAGGGAGAACTTGATAGGAATAGGTACCCCAAGGGAAAGTGAAAGTGGTCTTCTCTTGGTCTTCCTTAGCTATTTGAATCTAGTTATACCCACTGTACCTATCTAGAAAAGAGAAATACTTCTTACAGAGAGTGTGTCAAGTACTTGATCGATAAATGGTAGCAGAAAGTAATCTCGTAGGGTGGATTCGTTTAACTCCCTGTAATCAACACATATGCGCCACTTACCATTATTCTTCAGAACCACCACCAAAGGTGACACCCATATGCTATTTGAAATAGGATAGATAAAATCTGTAGCGAGTAACTTTTATAACTCATCTTTTACAATTTCTTTCAAGGTTGGGTTCATGCATCTCTGCGGATGCCAGATTGGTATCATTTCCTCTTTGGTGTAGATATGGTGGATACATGTATCTAGGTGTATTCCCTTCATGTCCAAATAGTCCCAGGTGAAAGCTCTAGATTGGTTTTGAACCATGCTCAACAATTTCTTCTTTTGTTCTTCACTTAGTTCATTACCAATGTACAAAATTTTTCCTTCACTGATTTCAACTGGTTCGGTAGTGAGCTCATTTTTGTCCTCTATTGCTCTAAATGAGGAAAATATAGTTGGATGACAAGCTTGCTAAAAATCTTTACCGAAAACATGTTAATAACTAGTAAAAGAAATAGGATAATTAATATAAGAACGATAAGATAAAAATTGCTGCAAAATATGATCTTTCGATTGTTCCTGGAGTCCTCTAGATTGTTCTAATGATAATAAAGGAAGCATACAATCCTCATATCTATAAGGACTCTCTAGCCATAAGGGTACTTCACCAGCAGTTTGAGAAGGGGGTAAATTGAAAAGGTTTGATTATATAACCCATTGTAAATGACCATTTCTCCATTTTGACACCCTATGACAACATCTGCAGTGACTAACCAAGGGCTTCCTAGGACTACAAGTTTTCGTGGTTTTTTAGGAGAAATGACAATGAAATCGATGGGATATTGCAAGGAAGCAATGGTGACTACTATGTCTTCTAAATCTCCCATGGGTTTAATAATGGATTTATCTACCAATTCTAAAATAATAGGTGTAGGTTTGATTCCTTGCAATTGTAAAGATGTCATGGTTTTGAAAGTCATTGCATTAATCATTGCTCCTAAGTCTACAAGGGTGTTTGGTAGAAGTACTCCATTGATTTCAATGGTCAATATGGGATTTTCTGGGTCACTATATTTCAATGGAAAATCTGAGATCATCCTGGACATTTCACTTATGAATTTTACATTTTGATTCTTGTGTCCTTTCCTTCTCGGTTTCTTAATACAAAGATATTTAATGATTTTACTGTAGATAGGAATGTGCCTAAATGATCAAACAAGAGAAGGTAATCGAGGGAGAGGAGGATGGAGCGCGTCGGATTAGGGTAGCAAATTAGGGTTTTCTGTAAAATTCCGCAGTCCGTTGCTGTGACCAGTTTTCTCCATTTCACTGTTTGTTTTCGCCGACGTCGCTTATCTCGCCGTTGACACCCGTCGCTGTCCGCTACAGTCCACTGGCCATTATGGAGGGTCATATGGAGACAGACCTCGTGGACTATTCTGCAGATCCTTTTTCGGATCAAATCATATTTGAAAACCCTAATTTCTCTGTGTCGGTTTCTGAACCACCGCCGGTTACGGATCCCATCTCGCAGGACATCTCGCTTGTGGTCACTCTGCCCCCTCCGTCTCAGAGCCATTTCTTGTCGACGCATTGGGTCTGGAAGCTCCTCCCCTGTCTCCAGGTACACTTCACATCCTATCTACCTATACTCCACACTTGCTATCTTTCGATCCGCACCAGGCCCCTCTCCACTATTCTCTCGACTCCCCCGGTGGGCATTCCTGTGGTTGGATCACAAACCCTCCCGTATTTGGGATTCGGCCCTCCAGATGTTTTGAAACCCCGGCGGTAAACGTAAATCCTGCAAAATCCACCTCACCTGAGGGGGTCCAAACCCTTTTGTTGATCACCCTTCGGCTCCACGTACCAAAAAGAGAAAATCTAGGTGTATCAAGGCCATGACAAAGGATATTACCATCAGGTTTGGAGATACATCAGCTATAGGAGAAGCGGCGGTCATGGCACGAACGGTGTTGGTTGGACATGTGCGAGGATGTGCATACTCCGCAAATAGGCTGATGCAATGGGTTAAGGAAATTTGGGGTGCCTTGCTTAAAGAATTGCCTGATGTTCATATCCTCCCCCGTGGATGGTTCTCTCTCCATTTTGCAAAGGAAGTATACACGGATCTGGTACTGGCAAAGTACTAGCATATTGAGATGGCACTGGCTCTGCTCAAGAGGTGGAGTCCCCTATTTGAGCTAGAGCGTGAACAGATCAGAGCAGGACCCCTGTGGGTTTGACTGCCAGGGTTACCACTACAATATTGGAGTGAGGATGTACTCATTAGGATTGGAAATGCTTTGGGCACCTACCTAGACCATGATCGCACTTTTGTAGAGTCAAAGAAGCGAAACCTCGCTCGTGTGCTAGTTCATTTGGATACTCGAGACGGACTGGAGGAAAAGATCACCTTATAGTGGGGAAAATACAGCAGGACTCAGATTCTTGATTATGAAGGCATCTCCTTTCATTGCAATCGGTGCCATCAGGTGGGACACCTATTCAAGGAATTCTTGCTAAAAAAAAAACCAGAGGACTCCCCCAAGGTCACTCCCATCCCATCTAGAGGAATTTCCCCTGTTATATCGCGTCCACCTCAGGGGTCCTCACCTACTGCACAAGCTACTCCACAAGCTACTCCTAAAAAATCTGGGACGAAGGGACTTGGTTCGTCTTCCCCGCCGATGACCAGGGCTCGGGCTGTAGTAGAAGCCGCATAGGCCTAGGGTACCTCTCTAACCCCTTCTTCCATTTTGCTTGGTAACTCCTCTAATATGGCTGTATCAAATGCACATTTCACTTCGGCACATTGCATCATGTCGCCCCCCCCCCCCCCCCCGATAGTCACTACTGTTCAGCCTTCCATTCCTCTCTCTACCTCATCCACCTCGATGTCATCCTCCAGGAAGTCTTCCTCCCACCCTTACGCTCTTCACCCCCGCTCACACACTGCAGATTTGTCAGGAAGCCAGATTGGGTTAGGAATTGTTTCCCCAGGCTCGGGACCAATGATCACCAGAGGTAGAAAGACTGATCTTTCAAAAGCAATCAGGCGGGCTGGGGCGGAGGTCACATCTGGTCGACAATCCACTCTTGATGGGGTCCTTAGAGCAAAATTAACCCCGAGAAGCATTCCCCCATGAAATGCTTATCATTTAATTGCGGGGGTATGGCTAGTGCCCCTAAAAAACGAGCCCTCCAGAGACTCTTTGAGGTAGAACAACCTGATCTCATTTTGCTTCAAGAGACTCTAGGTCCGGTCGAGAATATTACTCTATCTTTACAAGCTCTAGCCCCGAGATGGAAGTTTTTGGCAATTGATGCTATCGGGCAATCAGGGGGTTTGGCCTTTGGTTACAACCCTAGGACTATTAGGGTTGATGCATCCTGGGGAGGATATGGATTCATGGGAATCGACACTTTCTCTGCGGAGCTCGATAAAACTCTCTGAATTGTGAATATATATGGCCCCTACCACCAGAGGGAGACATTTTGGATGCATCTCTTAAACCTTTCATTATTGGCTCAAGATCACACCATTCTGGGTGGGGACCTAAATTTTTCTTTGGGCTTCAGTGAATCCTAGGGATCTTCGGCATAGGTGGATGCCATTATTGAGTTCATGAAGGGTCCTCTGCTATAGCATCTTCATCATTATAAGCAATGGGTTGGTTCGGTGGGTATATTTGACCACTCCCCCATATACCTGGAAATTCTTGGCCCCCACGAGAAGCCAAAAGCCCCTTTCAAATTCAACCATACATGGTTACAAGACCAGGACTTCATGAATTTGGTTACTGATTTTTGGAAGGCACACCCCATCGATAGAGAGGCATCACTGGCAAAAGGTTTTTGCAAAAATCTCACCATGCTGAAGCATCTAGCTATCAATTGGGCAAAGGAGAAGAACAGAAAGGAATCCGCCTAGCTCACCCACATTGAAGCTGAGTTATGCTCCCTGCTAGATGACCAGAACTTGGGTTTCACCTCGGGCGAAGAAAAGTCGCGTTTGATTGAGCTGGAAAACCAAAAAGAAAATATCCTAAGATTAAGGGAGGAATCTCATAGACTGAGAAGCAGGGAAATCTGGCTGAAAGCTGGTGATGAAAACTCAAAGTTATTTCAAAATTATGCTAAGGGAAGGAAAGTATCAAATACTATTTGGAATCTCCCTCTCCCAGAGGGGGTCCTTGCAGACTCTTTCAACAAGCTCTCCCAGCTCGGCACATCTCACTTCAGGAGCATTTACAGAAATCCACCAGGCACAAACCTGGCTGAGATCATCAATGTGGCAAATCACTTTCCCAGATATGTAAATGAGGAGGAGACTGAAGACCTTATGGCTCCTGTCACCATGGGGGAATTGGGGAGCACTTTAAAATGGTTCAAGAAAGACAAAAGCCCTAGCCCAGATGGTTGGACAATAGAATTCTACCTAGCTTTTTATGATCTACTGGGTCAGGACTTGCTGACGGTGGTGGAGGAAAACAGATCATCTGGTTGTTTATATCATGCTATTAACTCAACTTTCATTGCCCTCATTCCCAACACTGACTCCCCATCCTCTTTTGATGACTATCGCTCCATTTCATTGTGTAATTGTCTCTACAAGATCATCTCCAAGATTATTGCCAACTGACTCAGACCCATCCTTTCCAAGCACATTGCTCCTCAGCAATTTGCGTTTCTTGAAGATAGACAGATCCATGAAGCCATCGGTTTTGCCCAAGAAGCCCTTCACTTCATTTGGTCCAAACATCTCAAAAGCATCCTTCTCAAGATTGACCTATCTAAAGATTTTGACGGGTCAGCTGGCTTTACATTAAAATGCTCCTCATCCATCTAGGATTCCCCCTTCCCCTCATCAACTGGATCATGGCTTTTGTCACTACCCCCTCTTATAGTGTCCTCATAAATGGATCGACCTCCCATTTCTTCCACTCTGAAAGGGGGATCCAACAAGGATGTCCCCTATCTCCACTTTTATTCCTTATTGTTATGGAGGGATTGAGTCGTTTAATCATTTCTGCAAAAAGAGATGGATCTCTCAATGGTCTCAAGATCACTGATGATTGTTATCTCACACATCTATTATTTGTGGATGACGTCCTTATCTTGCTGGATGGAAGCATCAGAGACTCACTGTCTTTTTCCCGCATACTACAGCTTTTCTCGAAGGCCACTGGCATGATTGTAAACCAGCGAAAATCCACTATCACTTTTGCATGCACCTCTGTAAATGAATCGCAGTATGCTCATCAGGACTTCCCCTACAATATCCACCCTATGGACAGAGGACTTAAATACCTGGGGTTCTGGTTAAAGCCCTCATGTCAAAGAATAGTAGATTGGGTCTGGCTCGTCAACAAATTGGAGAAAAGGCTTACCTGTTGGAGTCACAGATACCTTTCCAGAGCTGGGCATTTAGTACTTATCAAATCTGCACTGGAAGCAACCCCAGTTTTCTGGATGGCTCTTGCCTAGATACCCAGACATATTCTTGCTCGCCTAAAACAAATTTGTGACAGATATCTCTGGGATGGAAGCCAGGACAAACGCATCTTTTCTTGGATTGGTTGGCAAAAGATTGCACTCCCAAAGAGGTGGGAGGGTTGGGGCCTAAAAGATCTTCCATTATTTTCAAAAGCACTGGCGGCGAAAATGAGCTGGTCTCTGCTAACTAGCTAGAACTTGTGGTCACGTCTATCATATCATAAATACATATGGCCCCTTGATATATTAGAATGGGTAAGGCTCCCTAGCTGGCAAAGAGCAGGTATATCATCCATATGGAAGGCATTGCTTTACTCATTACCCCTGATCAGGGATAACCTGGTTTGGAGAATCAACGACGGATCCCTGGCTCGAATAGGGATGGACCCTTGGATTGGCAGCGGAGGTAGGCATATCCTATCACAAGACCTGGTTAGGTATCTACATTCCCGAGATATAAAAGTATTTGCACAAATCGCAGACCAGGAAAATACAGGGATTTTTTATCAGGCATGGAGGACGGTGCAACAATTGAACCTCCCACACAGATGGCACCAGGAATGGCAGAACTTCAGAGAGGCTCTAATCGAATCCCACATCAGAATCAAAGAGGGCCCAGATGAACTTGTATGGAGCCAAGCTCAGAGTGGAAAATACACTCCTAAGGTCGGCTACATTTTTTTAAACATTCATAAAAAACCTTATACTATCTCAACATGGTGGCACAACATTTGGAAGCTCACAGCATCGTCAAGATCAAAACTGTTTTTCTGGTGTATACTGAGGAACAGAGTACCTACAGGGGAGCATCTCATGCATAGAGCACAATATGGACCAACTTGGTGTGTACTGTGCAAAGGGGCATCAGAATCCACATAGCACCTTTTCATGTGATGTAGAGCTATACAAGATCTGCGGCACTCTCTCTCTAATAGAATCACGATCGATGGAAATTGGGAGGGAACGGACCTGAAAGATGCATGGGAAGCATGGGTGAAGAGACACAAAGGATCGAAGAGTATAAACCTCCCAATTCTCGTTAATTGGCATATCTGGAAAGCCCATAATCGCCTTATATTTGACAACAGGCTTGTACACTGGCCTATGATCGAGGCCGAGATTATTGCTGCTCATAGGGAACTACCAGACCCCCCGCCTCCTAAAGAACGCCATCCTCATCCACCTCCTTGCATTGACTTAAATACCCCATGGGCTTTCTTCGATGGAGCTGCAAACCAACAGGGTTGTGGGGGTGGGTTGATCATTCGCATAAATGAACATCATTACTACAAAGTAAAATTGGGTCTGGGCATAGGAACAAACAATTATGCTGAGCTCATTACTTTGCGACACTTACTACATTTTGCTTTGAGTCACCACTGCACCAGCATCAATATCTTCGGGGATTCAAAAATTACAATCAATTGGTTCAATGGCATATCTGACTATCACATACACACACTCAGCATCATTTTAAATGAAGTATATGTATTCAAAGCAGATTTTAACAACATCTCTTGCTCTCATATTTACAGGGAACATAACTGCAATGCTGATAAGTTATCCAAGGAGGCCGTGCTGATGAACAGGGGTATATGGGAGATTACAGAGGTGCAAGGACAAAATGAATATAAATACTACCACCAGCCATACATAGATCAGAACTATCAGCGTGCACCTGGTCACTAAATACTGGGTGTTATTTTTCGTTTTGTAATTACTTCTCTCTTTTTTGACAAAACACATATGCATATTTTATGATAAGACACAGTAAAAGCCTAGAAAGGCCAAATGTATACAGTTTTTTGACAGTTCATTACACAGAAATATAACAGATTGCCCTGCGCGGTATATCTGAAAGATGGACATATACATCTCTTTATATGTAATTATCCAAAAAGGATCATTGTTCACAATGGCAACAACATATGCGTAAAGCATCTACAATATGTAATTTTTCCAATATAATGAAAAATTACGGATTTTTCCAGAGGAAAAAAGGAATGTGCCTAATGGCTTGTAATAGTGGAAATTTTAATACAAACATTCCTTAATTCTAATTCTAAATCATATTCGATTGGAATATCTTCCTTCTTAAAAGGTAATATTTCCGAGTAAGGAGGTTCATTTGGTTCTTCTTTTTGTTTTTGATTTTCTTATTGAATGTGATTTTTAGTTTGTTCTTGAGGCAACCCTTCCTGAATAATGACAGTTGATTTTTCCTTATTGATTGTTTTCCCATATCGTAGTTGAATCTCATTTATTGGGACAACAGTGATCTTATAGGTAGGAAAATGTTGTACTTATATATTTTGTATAGGCTGAGGTTGCTTATTATGGTTGGGATTAGCTATGGGTTGCACATGCAATAAAATAGGATGAGGCAGGTTCAATGATGGTGGTGCATGTGAGGATGATGGGTTAGATGGTGTAGGTAGAATCTAGTTGAAAGGAGGAAGAAACAAAGAGGCTTGTTGATAATGATTTGGGTTGTACCCCTGCTAATAAGGTTGAATGTTTGGGTTGTAGGACATACTATGTATGTTTGAGTATGGAGGATAGGATTGGTTTTTGGGCTGGAAAATGTTTCCATAAGGATTTCCCCTCCAATACTAATTCCAAGGAGGATAAGAGGGCTGAAAATTCCAAGGTTGGTTCTAACCACAGGCTTGAAAACTAGTATCTTGAAACATGTTTTGATTTGGGCTTCTCCATGAGGGTTTCTTGCATGTTTGTAAGGAGTCATTTGTTTCAATATTACCCTTATAGATATCCTATAACCTGAGAAGAGATGGAAACTTCTCAGTTGCATGTTCTAAATCACAAATCCTACAAACCTCAATAACATTAATGGGACACTCCCTGTTAGCATGCTTGTTTATGCATTTAGGACAAAATATTTCCATGTCAACCCTCTCATATTCTTGTTTCTTTTTGAGTTTTATTGTGTCAATCTGGTTACCAATAGTGTTTAAGATATCCATTTTGAAGTTTTCTAATAAGTTTTCTAATTCCACCTTAGAGACAACATTGCATACAAATTTATGATTTCTTGACACGTAATCTCAGGAATTGTCACGGAGCTTTTTGCCTACTTTAGCCTGACTTCATGAGTAAGTGCAACATAGTTCAACCACTTCAGGAAAATGATTTTTATAAATATCCCTACCACTTATAATATTTAGGGTTTTGATACATTCATCCCTTATCCCCTTTAAAAAGATAGTTCTAATAGTCTTCTCATCTATATGTGCCCCCCGAGATTTATGGAAATTATAAAAGAAACGTTCAAGATAATCTTCTAGGTTCTCGTCTTCTAATTGTTGAATCCTAATAATATCATTCACATCCCTACTTTTGTAGAATTATTGGTATTTCTTGATAAAGACGAACTTCATATCATCCTAGGAGTAGATGGTATGCTCACCTAGGCTCATAAACCATCTAAGAGTTTCATCTTTCAGGGTGGTTGGGAATAGCTTGAGCATATGTGCATCCTCTTAATAATTATAACTCCTACATAGAATGTCAAATTCAAATCTGAAGGCATTTGGGTCTTCAGAGGACTGACTGTAGAAGAGCGAAAGAGATGGAATTGGTATGTTTTTCATAGTGATAATCCTGTTTACATCTAGAATAGGAAACACAAAAGTGGTTTTTTCTTCTTCTTCTTCTGGTCCTCCCCTTGGTCCTTCATGGTTTCCTCTGAATAGGTTGTGATGTGGGCCTTCTCCTTTCCCCTGACATTCCTCATTGTTCCATCCTAATATGTTATAAGGTTGACCTTCTCCTTCTCCCAGATGTTCCTCATTGTTTCTGTTCTCTCCTCCCTGGTTGGCCATGTCTACTACAGATTCTTGAAGAGGCCTGATGATGATACCTAGTCAACAAGAGATACTAAAGGATGGTCCTTGATATTAGTTTATTCTAGATCTAGGACTGGTTCTTCTAATACAATTCCTCCTGTACTTCCAAAAATAATATGTTCAACTGTTTCCTCATCTTGATTCTGGATCTCCCTCTCCAAAACCACTTTGTTGTCAACAACTCCTTCTTCTTTCTTTATTCCTACGTACTAATTAGTAGGATTAGTGATTGGTGTGTTTGTTGGACCAAAAGTTGTAGGAAATTTTGAACTAGCAATAAATATGCCTTGACTATCGCTAGGCCTACTTCTACTTCTACGCATAAAGAAAAGGAAATAAAAGTTGAAAGCTAAGCAAAGACGATTATACTTTGGAGCAACCCCACAATAGTGGATGCGTGGCTCTTCACTTACATCTTACTATAATCCCTCCTCCCTCTTACTGCTTGTAATAACTTTGAAACTCTATAATAATCTTACCTAAACCAAAATACAACTCCCCAGCAATGGCGCCAACATGTTGAAAGTTTTAATTAGTGATTAAATCTCTTATTATTTAATTATCAACCTAGACTCATAAGCACGAGTTGTACTGCATCTTTGGTTTGAGATTAAATTTAGAGTATGTAATTTTCCTTTGATCGTTAAGTACAGAATGATGGAAAAGAAACAATACTAATTAAGAAAACTAGAACTCATTCATTCTTAGAAAACATAAGCAATCTGAAAGAAATCTACTTAACTTAGTCCACTATGTTCTTTATTGTAATTCTCTACAATCGAAAGCAATCTTACTGAAATCGAAGGCTAAATGAAATTCACTCCAACTACAAATCTTAACCAAGGATTCAATATTCTAGCTATTAAAGAGACCAAACATCTATTTACTTGTACTAAATAAGATAAGGAGGCTAAATTGTAATTATAAAATCAAATCCTTGATCTGTTATCTTCAATCCATTCAAACCAAACTACCTTTACTTGGAAATGAAACACCTTCCTGTTAGGACATTCCGACACATAGGAAATAGTTAAGTATAACTTGGTCTAGTGTATATTTAGGTAAAGTGTGTTTCTTTACTATGTACTTTTACAACTTACAGCCTGACGATCACGATATGTTGTAGACATGAAGTGATACGATGGTTCATTCTCTCCTCAGTATTACCAACACTTGATCTGTGGCTGAACACTCGATTGGTCCATGATCTCTATTTAAAGAGCATGGAGGGTCATTTGTAGGGTGACTGTTCATGAGAGAAGCTTATGTAAATTTTCTTTCTTTTATTAATAAATTTCCTAAAGTGGCCATGTTGGCTTAGGCCGTGGACTGTTTCCCTCTTTGAGGGTTTTAACCACGTCAAGAATACTGGTGTATTGATCTATGATCTATTTATGAGCGATGTCCTTTAGTGTTCTATTTGAGGAACTTGCCCTGTAAATTCCTACATGGTATCAGAGCTATTTGAGGGCCACATCTGTTGGTGATCCAAATTCAAAGCCGACTGCATCTAACTGTCATTTCCTAGATTTACTGTTTTTGACTGCTTTCGGGCCAAGACAACTACTCTATTGTGTTAGGAGCATCTATTCTAGTGAGGAACTCCTTTCGTTTCATGCAAAAAGGTTTCCGGTAACCATAGCTACGCCATTTTTAAGATCTGGAGGTATAAAATATTTATTTTCAGTTTTAGTTATTCATCTCTCCATTTATTTCGGTTTACTTAGCTCTCTGTTTTTATTACCGGATCTATACCTTTTGCTTCTGCGTTTTCTCTTTTCCTTGCACCTCTGTGCAATCTAGGCAAATAAGAAACTAAAAGGAAGGATTTTTCTCATGCGTATGCTCTTTTCCGTCATGCCTTACTGATCTCAGAAAATTAGAAACATTGAGGAAAATATTTAGTTTCTGGCGAAAGCTAACTTCAAGTCATAAGGTTTGGGTTTTTTTTTGCATGTCCGTGTTGGGTTGTGTGGTTTTTTATTTTGTAGGAAAAAGGCTTTTTCAAGTAAGCATGCACTCCAAAGCTTCAGTGACTCAACAAAGAAAAAAACCTTCCTATTTTCCAAGAATTACTAACCTTTTAAACTAGCTCACTTTGTCCAAAGTTACTTTGTGAGAATAGAGGTCTTGGGTTCAAGTCTTTCTTTTTGTTGAGTTATTTTTTCAAAAAGCACATGTAACTTATGTTTTCAAGTTACTTCATGTAACTGTGTTCTCACCCATTATAAAAAGTGAGTCACTTATAATTTTAAAGTTTCTTTATCTTTTATTTAAGTTACAATTTAATGGGTAACTCATAAAGTACCATTGTAAAAGTTACTTTCACTTATTTATAAAAGTGGGTCACATATTTTTTTTTAAAGTGAGCTAATTAGATTAAGTTTGGAAAGGAGGGGATTTTTTTTTTTTTAAATATAAAATTATCATTCACTTCCACACATTCACGTACTTCATCGGCATCTTCAACAACATTTCTTCAAAAAGCCATAAATTTTTCACCTAGAAGCTGTTTTCAGAGCCTTTTTTTTTTAATTGGCCTACTTTTTTGAGATCTTTCCATTGGAACACTTAGTTTCAGTGTCTACAACTTCAGTTTCTATTAAAATGGAAAGTTCATGCCAAGTTATTCTTGACAACGCCAACTTCTTCCAATGGTTATCCTACATTGTGAATTTACTTAGAAGTAAAGGTCTTTATAGAATAGCCTCAGGCCAAGAATCTAAACCTAAAGATGAAGATAAGGTAGCCAAATGGGAAAATAGGAAAGATCAAGCACATGGGTTGATAGGAATGTCTATTTCTCTAGACTTAGATTCCATATCATAGAACTCGATACCCCTGATGAAGCAATGAAACAACTGAATAAAGTTTTTGGAATTGAAAATGAAATTAGATCCCATCAACTCGAAAATGAGTTTCTTACGTTGAACCCCAATAATTTTTCTTCCATTGGAGATTTTTTGTCCAAGTTCAAGACCCTTAGAATTCTCTTGGAAGGTGTTAAGGTTAAGAAAGAAGATGGTAGCCTTATCTATTCCATTCTTACAAAGTTACGACCAGCCCACTCTATGTTTGTTTCCACCTTCCATTCTACTAGAGAAGCCTTTATTTCTCAATGACAAGCCTACAAGTCCCCATCTTTTGATGCATTTTGTGATTGTTTAATAAGAGAAAAAGAAAAACTCTTACATCTTTGTCTTCTTAATCTTGGAAAATCTTCTAAGAAAGCCTTAACTGTCCAACAACAACCAAGTTCAAAGAATCCTAAGAAGCAACATCCTAAAAAAAATGGTCCTAAACCAACCAAGGGTCCTAAGCACTTTTAGTCTCAAAATGAAAAATCAATTCAACAAAATGATAAGGAAAATAAAAACAAAGGGAAGAAGAATGATAGACATTGCAACTTTTGTAATCAAGATGGCCACTTAGAATCCAAATTATTTAAGAAGACAAATTCCTTAGAAGCAAAAATGAAGAAGCATAACATCCATTTGGAGCACTCTTCAACTTCAAATTCATCTTCAAGAATATCACTTTCTGCATGTGGTTGTCAAGCATATCGGTATGGTTATGCACTAAATGTATCTTCTTCTTCTCATTCTCATGAGTGACTCATTGATTCTATAGCTTCTTATCACATGGCCAAAAACAAAGCCATGTTTTCTTATTTAAATGATTGTAACAAAAAAAATATATATGTTGGTAATGATTGATCTCTTAGTATTGTAGGGATTGGAACTATTCATCTAGACGATGGCCAATTTAATGATGTATTATGTGTTTCTACATTATCCTACAACCTTTTATCTATATATCGGATAACTCATTAGGTGAAGGTAAAACTGTTGAGTTTTCACCTCATGATGTTGTAATTAAGGACCTCAGAGATCCTAGACAGATTTAAGCTACTAGAATTGCTGATGATTCTACAAGGTTGTATAAGTTTAACAACTTTGGGTTATCAAATCTTCCCTCGGTATTTTTTGCTCATAATGATGAAGTGAGAAAAATTTGGCATGAGCGATTTGGTCACTTAAACTATCAGTCCCTTCAAAATCTATGTAGAAAAAATATGGTGATAGATATTTCTATGGTATCTTACAGAGATGGTGTTTCATTTGGATGTGTACTCGGAAAACATCATTGGGATCGTTTTGAAAAAATGTGCCTCTTGGCATGCCTCAGCCCCTTTACATCTTGTACATAGCGATTTATGTGGTCCACTTCTAGTTGTTTCATTCTCTTGGCTACAAGTATTTATTAACTTTCATTGATGATTTCTCCTGACGCACTGGGGTATACTTCTTAAAACTCAAGAATGAAGTATTTAACATGTTCTTGGCCTTTAAGGCCTTTGTTGAGAAACAATCTGGACATCAAATTATTAAGCTAATATCTGATAATGGTGGAGAATATGTTAACGACAAATTCATCAACTTTTGCATTAAGCATGGAATTCAAATGCAACATATTGTTCCATATACTCCACAACAAAATGGTGTAGCTAAAAGGAAGAATCACACCTTAATGGCTAGTTGTATGCTTCAATCTAAAGGACTTAGTCTTAATTTTTGGGTAGAAGCAATTAACTGTGCAAATTATATAGTAAATCACACTCCTACTAAGGTTTTAAAGAATATCACTCCAAAAGAAGCATGGAGCTCAATTAAACCAGATGTAAGTTCACTTTTGTGTTTTTGGAAGTGAAGCATGGGCCCATATTCCAGATGAGAAACATAAAGCCTTAGAACCTAAGAGTGAAAAATGTATTTTTTTTGGATATTCTAAAGATGTCAAAGGATATAGACTTCCTTCACCTAAATCCAAAAATGTTATCATTAGAAGAGATGTAAAGTTTGTTGAAAATATATCGGCCTACGAGCCTAGTTCGATGGATATGCCACCTCTCTCTATCCCTTCAATTGCTGAAAAATTTCTTCTTCAGATGATGATAGCAAGGATGACAATCTTCCCCCACCTTCTTAAGATCCTCCTTTGGCTTCTCAGCTTCCACAATGAGTCTGTGCTACTCGGGATGCAATAGGTTCTCTTGCAAGTGATCCTACATATCAATGACGTACACGTTATTAGTTCGATATAGCCTCTTCTTTACTGGTTCAAGCTTCAGTGAATTATGATCCTAACACCTTTGCAGAAGCTTCAGGCCATCCAAATTTAGACACAACTATGAATGAATAATATCTCTCATTATTGGAAAATGATACATAGGATCTTGTTCCTCTTCAAAAGGGAAGAAAGCTTGTTAGATGTAAATGGGCTTACAGAACCAAGTTTGGACCAGAAGGAGAATTTGATAATCATAAATATCATCTTGTTTCTAAGGGATTTTCACAAGTTGAAGGCATTGACTATACTAAAACCCTCTCCCTTGTTGCCAAAATGAGCTCTATCCGCCTTGTTCTTTCCCTTGCTGCCTCTTTCAAATGGGAAGTCCATTAGATGGATGTTGAATCTACCTTCTTGCATGGGGACTTGCATGAATAAATCTATATGGAACAACCTCCTAGATTTATACAAATAGACTCCAACCTTGTATGTCGTCTTATGAAATCCCTATATGGTCTCAAGCAAGCCCCTCGGCCTTGGTATGCCAAAATGGATAGCATTATTTTAGATATTGGATTTTCTAGGTGTCGTTCTGACAATACTGTCTACACCAAGAAAGTGGGTAAGTCTCTTATAATTCTTGTCCTTTATGTTAATGATATTATCCTTACTACTAGTGATCCCAACCTTATAATCCATGTGAAGTCCAGCCTTAAAAAGCAATTTGAAATGAAAGACTTAGGACACTTGCATTATTTTGTTGGTCTTCAAGTCTTGCAATCCAAGGAAGGTATTTCCTTTTCCCAGTCCAAGTATGCATGTGATCTTCTATGCCACTTTCACATGGAAGACTGTAAGCCAACCCCTTCTCCCTTTTATTCTGGAGCCAAACTTTTAGTCACTTGTA
This sequence comes from Pinus taeda, assembly GCA_000404065.3. Taxonomy (NCBI): domain Eukaryota; kingdom Viridiplantae; phylum Streptophyta; class Pinopsida; order Pinales; family Pinaceae; genus Pinus; species Pinus taeda. Next base: position 6,685 of record APFE031143064.1, on the reverse strand, counting down.
CTTCCCCTAAAGTTGATGCTACCTTATATTGTCAACTTGTAGGAAAACTTTTTTATCTGACCCATACTCGTCCTGACCTTTCCTTTGTTGTTGGCCTTATTTCTTGGTTTTGAAAAACCCACATTAAATTAATTGGAAAGTAGAAAAAAGAATACTTAATTATGTTAAAGGTACAGTTCATTTTGGGATTCATTACAGTGAAGAAGCGTCTCCTTTATTAGTTGATTTCACTGAGTCCGATTGGGCTGGTGACCCTGATGATCAGAAGTTTACGACAGGATATCTCTTCACTCTTGGTTTTGGACCTATTACATGGGCTTGCAAGAAACAAAGTGCCATTTCTATTTCATCAATAGAAGTAGAGTATCGTGGCACCATAGAAGCTAGTAAGGAAGCCTTGTGGCTTCATCAGATCCTGTCAGATTTTGGCTTTCAACAACATCATCTGACTACATTTTGGTGTGATAATCAAAGTCCCATTCAACTATGCAAAGATCCAGTCCAACATCAGTGCAAAAAACACATTGAACTACACATGCACTTCATCAAAAAGTTCATTCATGACCATGTTCTTGAAGTGCAATATTGTTCAATAGATGATCAAGTTGCAGACGTCTTTACAAAGGCTCTCACAGAGGCGAAGTTTACTAAACTTCGATTTATGGTTGGAGTTTAGGAAGTTGTCACTAAGGGGGATATGCTCTAATTCATCCTTCGTTCTAGTATTGTGTCATATTTTTACACCCTTCAATCCTATCCCAAGTTGTTCTTAAGGGGAGATGTTAGTATATTCTGATACATAGCAAATAGTTAAGTATAACTTGGTCTAGTGTAGAGTTAGGTAAAGTGTGTTTCTTTACTATGTACTTTTGTAACTTACAATTTGATGGTCATGGTATGTTCTAGACATGAAGTGATCTGATAGTTCATTCTGTCCTCGGTACTACCAACACTTGATCTATGGCTTAACACCTGATTGGTCCATGATCTCTATTTAAAGAGCATGGAGGGTCATCTTTAGGGTGACGATTTATAAGAGAAGCTTATGTAAATTTTCTTTCTTTTATTAATAAATTGCATGAAGTGGCCACATTGGCTTAGTCCTTGGATTGTCCCCCTCTTTGAGGGTTTAAACCACATCAACAATACTAGTGTATTGATCTGTGATCTATTTGTGAGCGGTGTCCTTTGGTGTTCTATCTGAGGAACTTACCCTGTAAATTCCTACACTTCCAAACTTCACTTTGAAATACTATAGAAACTAACTACATGAAAATGAAACCTTTGACATATTTATCTAAGTTTTTTGCTATCAAATCCCATGCTACTGCATTTAAAATGGAAATCTAGTCTATTCTAGAATTAACCATATTCAAACAACTCAAAGAAATGTGAAAGATCAAATCACACTAGGAATATAAATCACACAGTTCAATGCTTGAAATCGCCCTTTATTCTATAGTACTGGAAATGAAAACCAATATTATTCTGTTATGTGAGAATGGATCTAAATTATCCTATGATAATTTAATCATTCAAATCAATGCTCTTGAAGAAATTCTTTAAAATAAACCACACCGTGAAAAATAAATCATAATGCCTTAAATGAACCAAACAATTCAATTGTTGAAATGGAAAATGCAATTCTTATTGCTACTAACTCAAATTCATTTGAAAACACAATCCAAACTCATACCATACAACAATATCTTAATTATACACAAGGCAATCCACACTCACGCTCATACCCTTCATCATGAACTTAATTAAAGAGACAGACACACCAAATTAAACACACATAGATAGTGTTATATAGCTTCAAGGCTCAATTGATTTTCCTATCATGGATATTCTGATCACAAATATAAATGAATGTGAATTTTAATGAAATAAAAGAGCATGGCTCTGTATCGAAATACAAACTCACATTTTTATGAGGAATAGAGCATAGCTATGTGTTGAAGAGTTACGCACAGTCTATATGACAAATGGCAGTCTATGCACTCAGAATTCTTGATCGGGTTATCTATTAAGGAATGCAGGGTTGTAACGATTATGATCAATCCAAAATCAAATGGGATATCTCACACATTTGCACAAGAAACCTTAGATGATTCACATAATAACTAGATAGAAAATGAATGTAATGAACTATCACACAATGATACACCTACGAACTAACAGTGAAGCTTGGTCCCAAGTGATGGTGGGCCTTGGCACACCTAGGTAAGCTTTAAATGAATTGCTGGAAAAGAAAGATTTAAAAAATTTAAATTAAGGACTCGCAATAAACCATAACTTGGAATGATTTGGCTCAAAGAATAGTCATGGTATTAACCGAAACAGAGTCTTCAATTACAAATAACAATGTTTGAAAAGTAACTTGATAACTTAATAGTTTGCAGTAATAACTATAATTCTAATTCATTACAGTACTAGCCTTTATAGGAAACGATTCAAATTTGGAATGGAAATAAACTCATACATAGCAAACTCAACGAATTTGCTAAATCAAACTCTAGATCTGATTGCTTGAATGATTTCCCTCTCCTTGGCGCAACAGATTCCAACAAATTCCAACATTAGCATGGAACTATTTCAATGAGGATATGGAAAATATTCGTTGTGGGAAACATCAAGCTCGGGCTCAATCAAAATATTCAGCTATAGTGTTCGAGCCTCTAGTAGTACGAAGTTGTGGAAAGAGTCTACTAGGCCTCCATGATTTTGAGTATAGATCATAGACTAATCTATTGAGTATAGAAATGACAAAACAAGATTGTTGACAAGCATTCTCTCCATCTTTAGTTGAACTATCCATACTACTACAAATCGTCACACTTAACCCATAATGATTAGTTAGCTTATTAGGAATATAGCTCAAACTTAAAAAAAAAATAGAAAAATGACACTAATGTAATGCATTTACCACATGTCAGGGTTTAGCAGGGTTTAGAATAGTGATGGTGATGGAAAGGTAGGTGAAGGGGTACTTCCTTTGACAAAAGTGGGCAAAAATGGAGGTGATAAGTGGTCAAATTGGGGGCAAAATGAGGCACCAATAGTGATAACTCCTAACTCAAACAAAAGGTTCTCTTGGAATTTCACACCTCTCCTAAAGGAGGGCACTCATGATTTTTAAAAATTTACCATAGGGCCAAGAAGGAATTTTTTCGAGATGGTCTTAAATCTAATATTCAAAATTTTGTGGTAGAATGTTTGGTTTTCTAGAAAAATAAAGTTGAGAAAAATAAGACCTCAGGTCTTTTAAAACCATTAACCTTTCCAAGTCAACATTGGGAGTAGATCTCAATGGGTTTTATCATAGGTTTACCCAATTCTGAAGGAAAGAGCATCATCATGGTGGTAGTTGATAGAATTACCAAGTGTGCACACTTTTGTGCACTATCTCATCCTTTGAAAGAGAGTACAATTTCTACTGCATTAATGGAAATAGTTCAAATGCTATATGGAAACCCAAATATTATTGTAAGTGACAAAGATCCCATTTTCACTTGAAATTTATGGACATAATTATCTTCTTGTCTTGGTATTCAATGGGGTATGGTGCTACATCTTCCTGAACTATAGGTCTGAAAACAGGAAGGCCAACTTCTAAGTGGCATAACTTTTGCATACATACTCCTATTGACACACTCCTTGCACCATTGGAAAGATATTTGTGTGTAGAATAACATGAAATGGTGCATCAATAAAGTAGAAAGATTTTACCCCCTAAAAACTACATTTGATCCCTCAAAATGCTCCCAGAAGGTTTTAGACCTCGTTTTACCAAATTGGGTCCCATTGAAAAAAATGATCTGTGAGTTGATTCCTCCAGCTCTTCCACTCTAAATGAATCGAGATGGATGAAAAAAAATTATAATTATCCAATCCGGATTAAGAATGAATCTAAGTTACATCGACCTCAGCAAAGTAGCCAAAAGATTTTAAAAAAGTGCCATTGGGAGATGGTTGAATTAATCAAGAAATGTTTTTCGAGTGGCTGGATAAGCCACTGCTCATATATGATGCATTGTAAAAGTTGAAAATAATTGTATATATAAAGCTCCGTATCAGCTATGTTTGGTCCTTTAATCATTTATTGTTATACTATATATGGAAAAAAACACTAAGGATTGTGTTCCCTTAAGGGGGAGCAATTTGTGACAGCCCCAGTTATTTTCCACTTATGTATAAAATGTAAATATTGATAAAAAGAATGGGATGAGTCAAAGGGACACAGATTCTAGAGTTTGACGAGTGAGCTTGATTAGGATTTAAAATAGGTTTGACTTGTTTTATGATAGCCATTGAAGGTTATTTGGTGTGCCTTAAATGGACCAAATTTTAAAATTAATCGAGCTGAAGTAGAAGGAAAAGGAACCATGCCTACATTGGATAAATATGCAAAAAATGATGAAATTAAATGATAAATGTGTTGCATAAGGGTTGGGATATAGATAAGTCAACCGACATGAAGTGTGGTAGAAGGAAGTGGTGACAGAAAAGACTCCCCACCACCGCATAGAACATAAGCACCATGGAAGAGAAGGAAGGGGGGGACATTGTCAATCCACACAACAGAAGAAGGTGGTAATGACCTAATGAAAAAAAGAAGAAGGGGGGAAATATCATCGAGGAAGAGGGCGAGCAGTGAAGAAGTAGGAATAGATCAATTTTTGGTTGGTAAGAAGCCAAAAAGAAATTACTCTCAGGTGTGGAAAAATGGTATCTCGATTCCCTATTAGCCATAGGATAGAGATGGTATTATCTAGAGTTCCTTAATCGTTGGGGTGGAGAAGTGTTCCTTAAATTCCTGAGAGGAGGAATTTTGAAGGCCTTTCTTGATGCGGTTGTTTTACAGTGGGCTCTAGAGTCCCCAAGGTGTGTGGATACATTGTGTTGTAGCTCTAACGGTGGAGATTTGTATCTCTAGATTCCATAGTTCATGTTGGTTGTTGAACAACTAAAGGGTGGAGGAAACATGCCTCTGGATTCACTGTGATTTTGCTGAATGCTTAAATAGTTGGTGGGTGGAGGTGGGAGAACCTATAGAATCTCTATCTTAATTAGCAGTTGGAGTTAATCCCTTAAGAAAAATTCCCCTCAGTCTCTAGAATCTGGCTTGAGGGTGACAACTGCAAGTGAGATCTGGCTACATCTTGTCTATGGCTGGGTGGAGAGTTGTTTTCCCAAACTAAGTTACCCAACTTCAGTTTCAATTGAAGATAATTTTATTCATTTGTATCATGTGCCATGAAAATTATGTTTAGATTGTTAAGCTAATCTTATATTGATTGCATGAATGGTACATGGCTCTCTTGTGATTGAAAGAATGAAGATCTGATGACTCTCAACATAGGAACATGGAGAAATGGTTCCTTGACTGTGGTTTTGTACTAATGTGCTTTATGCAGAGATAATCCAATCAAGTATTGAACTTAAAGCTTGTCTATATAGGGAAACTTGTGTCAACCTTCCAACACTATTAAATTCATCAGCATGATTGGTATTATGAGGTGTATAAACTTAATTGAAGTGAATCTAAGAATGCATGGAGTTTTCATACTAGTGGTTGTGTGTAGGAAGGATAATACATATAAATTATAAAAATGTATATACATGTGTGTGTGTGTTACATGCACAATTAATCTATTAAGTTAATGTCGTAAAGGATAAATGCTGAAATTTAAATGGGCTCTATAATATTGAACAAGTAATAAAGCAGGAGTGCATATCCTAAACCTATCTTATGTATGGGAATTTTTCCTTAAGTATGAAGAATAAAACCTGACCCTTCATATTCATATCTTGGGGACACAACTTGCTTTCAATATCATTTAGTTATGCAAATGAAACATAACCATAGAGGTCATTGAAGTCATTGTTTGGGTAGTGGTATTACATAAATCTTCATGTGTAATACCAGCCATGGTGAGCTGAGGTATTTATTATTTGCAGCGGGATTGGGTTGGAATGTTCGATACACTTATAGAATTTTTGTTGAATGTATTCTAGATAGCCGATAGGCTTCTGCTGAGTGGTTTAGGAAACACATAGGTGTATCAACAGACATGTGTATATATTTTATAACACACATTATATAAATAAATGTTAAGGAGCACCCAAGATTCGAGGTTGGACATGGTCCAAAAGTGACCAACAGCATGGCCAGAGGTTGGGGCTTGCCCCCATGTATGTGTCAAATTGGAGGCATTGGCCTTGAGGGCTAGGTCATGAAACCATGTAACTATGTTCTTCAACTGATGGTGGAAATTGGAATTCATAATGGTCGATAGAGACCGGCTCATGAAATCAACGATCATGACTAATAACACCACCCCCACCCCCCTTGTGCCATCAATAAGGGGATGGGGGTGGTGCCATTGGATGGAAATCGTTGGATTACTCTAATGATGGGGGATAGTTGGATCTCCAACCTGGAATGGTGAAGTGGAACCAAAATAGTAGGGCCTCACTCACTGTGATGTCAGTAAGGGGACGGGGGTTGTGATTTTAACTGTAGTTGTTGGTTGAGTCATTTAATTTGGTCCATTGGATGACGAAGGACTGCAAGGCATGGGTCCATCGTTAAATGCATGCGAGCACTAGTGGCTAAATGTGCAAGCATTGAACTGGTGTGTGTGTCTATATATATATAAATACATATATGCACCATATA
>APFE031143055.1:0-11845 GCA_000404065.3 Pinus taeda | reverse complement strand
TTGGACAACTTCAAGTGCAGAATGTGAGTCATAGAGTTCTTTCAGCTTTTGTAAGGCTTCAAAGGCAGTTGAATATGACGAAATATGGCGACTCACCTCTTCATTGACAGATGCTGCGATTAATGCATAAGCTTTGCTATTCTTATTTTCCCAAATGACGAGCTCTTTGTCTGAGGTAGGTTGCACTGGGTCATTGTCAAAAGATGGTATTTTAGCCTAGGAGATTCTCAATACAAAGCCTCTCTTCATGCCTTCCAACTATAACTCAACATGTTCCTCTACATGACCCCTAGGAAACTATAGGAGCTTGATTTTATTAAGTTCCCTAGTAATGTTCTTTGGAGGAAGTCCTCACTCTAAGTTCTTCAATCCTTTTGCGTTACACTCCTATTGACCCAAAAAATTGTCAATTTATATGTGGAAAATAAATTCCATTGAAAAGATTTACATAAGCTCCTCCACACTCTTTCCTTTATTTACAACTCTTAGTCGATTTGCCAATGTGGGGAGAAAGTACGTACACATATCTCTTCACACATCATTTCTCTACACTCAGCCTCTCCACACATCTTATTCGCACACTTTCTCTCAACATTTTCCCCTTCTGCACACCTAATTCCACATATCATACGTCCACACATACTAATCTCCCGCACAACATGAGATTCTGCACAATCCATTCATCTGCACTCCTTGTCATTATTTAACATCAAATTGGGGTATCACGTGTCAAGGAATCATTCCGCCATCTTTATTCTCATGCTCCTCTTTTTGCTCATTTTTAGGTCACTTAAAGCAACAATAAATGGGATTTATATCCTTGTAAAAGCATAATGATGGAAAATTGTACTTCAAGATCTCCTCCTTATCACTCCTTGTAAAGCATGATCATGATTAGTAACTTCTACTTATTATTTTGCCTCAACAAATAAAATGGCATGAGAGAATCTGATTATATTATCAATTACACCAAAGAACGGGGAGTTAATAATTAAGACTCACTAAATGGATTTATTGATAAAGACATATTTCCCTGAGTAAAAAAAATAAATGGTTACTAGAAAGGAGAAAGAACCAATTTGCAGTGACATCAATTCACTTGCTTGCAAAGATAATAATTAAAAAAATAGATAAAAATAAATAAATAAATAAATAAAAATCATTGGTTAACTGCATATCAGTGGTATTAGTTAACTGCATATCAGTGGTATTTGAACCTATCACCAATTGAGAAAATAAATAATACAATTTGGACCATAGGACTGGCAAACATTGCATGTGTCCCTAAAGTATTTGATTTCAGGAAATAGTTTACTTATGAGTGTGGCATTTCGACCCAAAAACCAAAATTGTCAAGCTTGGAGTCAATAAGAATTTCCCCCCCTCGCCCCAAAAGCATTGATAAAGCTCCTTAAGCTACCAAAACCTACAAAGCTACTCAAATTATCAGAGGTTGATAATTTCTTGGACTCCTAGGCTAGTGGAATGAACATTATTCACATGTTCATCATTCCTTTCATATAGGTTCCTTCTAACATTTATCTCTTAAATATTAAAATATTTATCGAGCCTTTCAGAGGTTTTCCATGGCTTTTTTCCCGAGTAATGGGACGAGAAATTACTGCAAATGTCCCTAAGTCTATTATTTACACATTATATTATTATTTTAAAGGATGTGTTCTTTTCGACTAGGCAGACCTCATCTCTACTGAATTGTCCTTCCAACTTACCAATTTGTCCAAAACTCGTAAAATTTTCATCATGGTTTATTTGGTCATGGCCCTAGTCTCATGTCATAACTTCCATGGTTTACCTCGTAAGGACAATTTGAATCCAAACTTAGAGCCTATGCAATTTTAGTATCCAATGTTGTGGAAGCGTAAGGCCCCATTCAAATTTTGTCAAATACAATATTCTTTTGTTACAGAAGTTAGTTATTTGATAATCGGGCGAAAATGCAATAAAACTCTTAATTGTTTCTTTACATCATCTAAGGCAATCCCTAACTGCATCTCTTTCTTTCTTTCAAGTATATTAATATTTACTGGTCCACGAGAGCCCAATTATAGTCCACTAATGGGATGAATGCATTTACTTTTACAACTTTAAGCACCAAGATTTTGAAGGTAGGCACCCAACTTTCCCAAGACTTTAAAATCGTAAAATTATTTTTTACTCTTATAGAGAGATCCCTTTTGGGAAAGCTATTCATTTGTGATTTTGAGATTTATTATAGTATGAATCTCGTGAATGCTTTCCTATGGCCTTAATGATTTCCATGAATGTAATTATTCTATTGCTCTTGAATATGTGGACCATTATTCTTTTGTCTTTATCTATTTCTTTCTTTAATGATGTTTATCTCACGAATGATGAATGGAGTGGACATGAATTAAATCTTTGTATATTTATGTTTTTGTTGTTTATTCTCATTACCACGCTTGGCCCACTCACATGTGTATGATTTCAATGTATATTGTTTCTTTATATAAGTGTATGCACATGTTTCCATAAGTGTTTCCTGTACATTTGTTTACAATAAGCATATCACTTAAGGCAAGGTGGCTATAGGTCAAAGGAGTCAACACATATCAATATCTTGATTGTTTCCTCTAGGTTTCCTAATGTCTCCTTCACTTTGTCAATTATGCTAGTGTAGCATTACGACACTTTATTGCGTCTACCTGCCATTCGATAGACCTCATCCTTTTTATATAAACAAGTAAAACTATATGTCTCCTTGTATACTAACTCCCTAGTTTAATATACTAATTTAGTCTTAATATTTGTTATTTATTTTATTTTATTTTGATTAATTATACAACTTGAGTGGGCCTAATGGTTAAGAGTTTATGTTTCCTCCTAAAAGGACATAAGTTGAACTCAAGAGGGGTGTAGAGTATGTGTGCCTTCATAGACTTTAACAATCAATTTTTTGTCCGGAGTTAGGTCCCTTGTTCGATAAACAAAGGGGTCTCATACGTAGATTTGGTGTTTGGTTTAGTCACGACCTTAAATTGTATTATTATTATTATTTTACTATTTTGTAGTATGTGTGTGTGTGTGTGTATCTTATCTTATCATCAACATTGAATTTATCAATATATAAAAGTTTATATTAAAAAAAACAAGAACAACAATCATATACATAAAACATTACATACACACAAACACACACACACGACAAGTAGCTAATATGCATCCATGATCAAATTTGAGAGGGGGGCTTTATATAAAGAGGCTCTATGGTTTAGTGGTTTTGTAGGGTCTCAAGTTTTATGGGCATGGTTGATTAAGGTTTTAGGTGGTGGTAAAGGCCATTTGATGGTTGTTTTGGGTGTCGATTTCAGGAATGAAAGGTTTTTGGTGCAAGGGATTTCAATTTGGCTTTCCTATGGCATTTCCTTATTGATTATCCATTTATGGTGGTTGTCAATCAAATTTTTATTTTTTTTTTGAAATGGAGGAGGAACAACTATGTTATGGAGAATCTCTGCGTTAGGAACGTGTTTTTAAGTTGCAGTATAAATTTTACTATAGATCACTTCCATCCATGCCAAAGGATGGTTTGGTGGTGTTAGATCAAGTAAATGGCCCCTCACAAGTAGTGGGAGATATCCCTAGGTCTTCAATTTCTAAATTGGTGGCTAGAAAGGAGGATGTAGCAAATCCCTATTCGAGTGAGCTCACTTCTTCACATTTTGAAATTAATTCACTTTGTTCCCTCCCATCTCTAAGCTTCTTGGGCATCTCCTTCAAGTGGCTTTGACCGAAGAAAAGGGTAGAGTCATTTTCTCGTAGAGAGGCAAGTCTGAAGTTTGGTTTTGGAAGGGAAAGGAATTGTATTTACACTAGGTTGGAGAAAGAACCAATGTTGATTGGAAATGGTGTGTGGTTTGAAGACATTCCAAGTTTGTTTGGAAAAACTTTGGTTGGATAGTTCTATGGAAAATTAGTTAGGAAAGACTCCTTGAAACATTAGTAGGAAATTAATCAGGCACCGATCTTAGGGTATTTACTGAGATTCTATGTCTTGATTTGAGGTTGGCTCTATTTTAAGTTTTCTTCAGAAGTTAGTGCTAATTTTTTTTTGGATCAAGAGTGGAGTTGGGGTCCTTTAGTGTTAGTCCTTCAAAAGTGGGCAGTGGATTTTGACCCTATGAGTGTTATGGTTTCCTTTCAATGTGTGTGGGACACCATCCTTCCTAGTCTTTTTTTGGTTTGTTTGATTGATCACTTTTTGGTTGTGAATGGGAACAAGCCTGGAAGGTTTGTTATCCTGGATTCAAAATTGGTTTCAAATGTTTATTGCCATTGGGCATGGGTCCAAGTTGAAGTTGATCTTAGGGATGGTTTGGTTGGGGAAATTGATATGGTTTTTGGTGATATTTGTGGGACTAAAAAGTTGAATATTTGAGGCTTCCTTTTTCGGTGCTTCATTATAATGAATATAAAAATATAAATAACATTAATTAGTAGGTAATAAGTAATAATTACCATAATGAAAGGATGTGTTTCAAAAAATGCAACTCTTGATTGAAGGGCACTCTTGACTAGGAATATATATGAGGCTCTCATTTGTAAATCATATTATATCAATTCTTTCTTTGTTCCTGGGGAGAAGTAACGCAATTTTGATTATCAAGGAAAATTACATGTTGTAAATGCCATAGGGATATGTTGAGCTAGTGATCGTAGTCATCTGTAATCTGTAAAGATATGTAAAAGTCTATACAAGAAACCCAGAGTAGGGTATGCATCATGTATCTGAACATATACATAATATATACAAAAATTCAAAAATTTTCAAAATTTCACCCACTGGTGATTACTATTCTGGAGTCAATAGATAAAATTGTAAATAAGTTAGGGCTTGTCAGCGCTCTACAAGTCCTGATCGATGTATAGTCTATGGTAGTACTGGTAGATATGCTCCGGTTTGTGCTCATAGATCAACCATTCCCCTTTGGGATGGTGCGCTGCCACTTTTGAACATTGATCCGCAAGTTCGTTGTGCTCCCTGTAGATATGAGCACATGAAATTTGATCAAAATGAGTTTTTAAAAACAAAACATCATCCAATATGGTTTTGAGTGTATAAGCATGGCATGTAGAAGTGCAGTCGAACCAGTTAATAACAATCTTGGAGTCCCCAAATATTTGTAAATGTCTGCAGTTTTTGTTTAATGCAAAGAATAAGAGATGATGAAGTGTTAGGAGTTGCACAAAGTTATTTGTGCCAGCGCCCAACCCCATGTAGATATGGAAGATATGTGTCCCGGATACATATAGGATAATGTCACCGCCACACCCCTGGTCTTGTGCAGAACCATCAAAGTAGGCCCAAGGATGAGATTTGTCTATAACCCTCAGAATGATGGTACGAACCGTGGCTTCCAGATCATCATCCAGAATTTCATTATAACTATTGCATACCTTAGGGATCATGAGTGGCCAAATTAGTTTCCTGCAACGAAAAAATGTTGTTGTTCCTGCTCATCCATATGTACCAGCACACAAATAAAGAGAGATTTCCGGTTTTTAGATTTGGGGCTTCAATCCACCAGTTGTTCTAGGCATTCTGTATACAATCACCAACCCATCACTGAGATATATTTAGTATATGAAGCACCTGCTCCCAGATCAGCTGAGTTGTGGAGCAAGATAGAAATAGATGGTGATTTGATTCCTCCTTCCCACAACATAGTACACACCATGAGGGTCCCTGAAAAGAGCATTTCCTGAGATTTGTTCCAGATGGGGTCTTGTCCCTGATTATGTCAAGATAGAAATAGATGGTGATTTGATTCCTCCTTCCCACAACATAGTACACACCATGAGGGTCCCTGAAAAGAGCATTTCCTGAGATTTGTTCCAGATGGGGTCTTGTCCATGATTATGTTCCACATTAAGAGACGTGTGCAAGGTGGGACTTTCCAATGAGATAGGCTTATGGCAAGCATGTATAATAGGATAACCCTCCTTTGGTGTGTAAGTCTCCTTCTGAGCAAGAGCCATATCAGTTCATCTTCATCATCCCTGAGTCTCGCATGGGATTCTATTAAAGTAGCAGTGTATTTCCTCCACTCCATATGCCACTATTTCAGTATGTCAAGGGCCTCCGATGATAGCCAAGCTTGCTGATATATGGATGCATTTAATAAGTCCCCAATCTGTGCGATGGTTACCATGCCACTATGATTAAGGAAATCAGTCAACTTTGTAGTGAGATTGTATAAGTTGCCGCAACCAATCCATGGATCAGCCCCAATGCGTACAGACACGCCATTGCCTATACACCAAGTAATACCACTTCTTATGATGGGGAGGGTGTGTATAACAACTCTCCAGATCACTGATATTCCTTTCCTATTCCAAGTAGGTAACCGTATCTAGTCCATAACAGTATGAGGCCAGATATATTTACAGCTAACCACCTCCGTCCAACGGGCTTTTGTGCTTCAAGAGAAGCCATCCTAGTTTGGCTGCAATTGCTTGTGCAAATGAAAAAAGGTTTTTGAGTCCCCAACCTCCTCATTTTTTGGGTACTGCAATTCTGTTCCATTTAACCCACGCAAAGGGTTTCCCATCCTTATGCCCCTTCCATAAGAAGTGGCAACGTAATCTCTAAATCTTGGATAAGATACCTTGGGGAATCCATAACAGGGACATCCAGTAGACCGGGGTTGCTTCCAATACAGATTTAATAAGCACTAGTTGTCCAGATCTGGAGAGTAACCGATGGCTCCAATTGTTAATCTTCCTTCCACCTTAGCAACCAACCAGGTCCAATCTATAATTTTGTATCCATGTGATTTAATCCTGAAGCCGAGGTACTTCAAACCATCCACCAGCATCAGGCTTTGGAAGGGGAAATTAAGATGTGCTTGATAGATCTCCTGTTGAGAGTAAGCAGATAAAGTGATAGTGGATTTGGCCCCATTAATTTCCATCCCTGTTGCGAAGAAAAATAATTGCAGCACTTCTGAGAGGGTGTTGTTGTCCTGAATGCCTCCATCTAGGAAAATTAAATTATCATCCACAAAAATTAGATGTGAAAGACTGCATTGCTACGCGATCTTAAGGCCCTTGAGCCTCCCAAATCTTTTCTCTGATGCAATCAACCTGCTTAATCCTTCCATTACGATAAGGAAATGCAGTGGCGAGAGTGGGAATCCCTGTCTGATTCCTCGTTCTACATGAAATAAGTTGGAGGCTAGTCCATTGATTAAAGTTCCGAAAGATATAGTTGTGATGCAGCACATGATCCATCTGATGAAGGTAAGTGGAAAGCCCAAGTGTGTAAGGATCATCCTAATAAATAGCCAATTGACTCGGTCAAAAGCCTTTGAGAGGTCAATTTTGAGAATGGCCCCTTTCAACTTCTTCATTTTTATGGAGTGGAGGGCCTCTTGGGCTATACCTATGGCCTCATGAATTTGTCAGTTGTGTAGGAAGGCAAATTGTTCAGAGGATATGTTGTTCGATAAGATTGGCTTGATGCGATTGGCAATGATCTTAGCTATAGTTTTGTATAGGCAATTATAGAGGGATATGGGCAGGAAATCACTGAAAGATAGCGGGGAGTCTGTCTTGGGTATTATGGTGATATAGTTGGAATTAATAGCTTCATACAGTCTGCCATATGATCGACATTCCAGGATCACATTGGGTAGGTCCGGGTCAATAATGTCAAAGAAGTAAGATAGAATTCCACGAACCAACCGTCTCACCTCGGAATTTTGTCCTTCTTAAACCACTTTAGGGTACCTTCCAGCTCCCCCATAGTTACAGGTTTGACGAGATCCTCCTCTAAGTCTGGCTCCACAAATCTAGGCTAATGCCTCGCAATGTGAATAATATCGGCAAGAGTTGTGCCTAGTGGGGCTTTGAAAAGCTACTTGAAGTGAGTGTTCCCCAACCTGGCCAGCTGATTATAGGCTTTAACAATCTGGCCCTATTATCTAGGCATTTGCCAAATAGTATTGCAGGCTTTCCTTCCATTGGCATATTTATGAAAGAATTTAGTGTTACCATCCCCAATTTGTAACCAAATTTCTCTACTTCTGAGCCTCCGTGTTTCTTCTCGATCCAGTAGGATCTTGGATTTTTTGGGCTTCCAAGCCCATAAGGTGTAGTTTTGCTTTGATAGAGGTGTACCCTCTGCCCTAATCATCTGTTGGTGAGGCCAGCTGACTTTCAATGTCACGGAGGGTCTGATCCTCCCTAGCCTTTTTGCCCTTGGCCCAATCAATGGATAGTCTCTTGAGATTGACCGGGTTGCAGCAAAAACCTTCAGTCATCCTGTGATCATTTGGTAGGGGATGTGCTTTCCAATATTTTATAACTAATCTAAGATATTCAGGGTCCTTTAACCAAGTCGAGTTAAATTTGTAGGGAGCCCTCGGTTTTTAAATTTGGAATTGGAGGAGCCTGCCAATTCCAGATAGATCGGGGAATGATATGAGATCCCACCAGTGCCCACCCATTATCTATAATTAGTAAAGGAAGTGATCAGGTCTTCATGAATGAGAAACATGCCAAGTCTCCTACCGAGAGCAGCATCTCCAGTTCTTCTGTTGTGCCATGTTGGCAACTTCTTATTCATGGGGATGTTAATTAGACGACGTTGCTCCATAAGTAATCCCAGTTGATCCAAGAGTGGATCCAATTGTGAGTGGTGTCCCCAGGATTCTTCATGACCGATGGTGAAATTTAGGTCCCCCCTAGTATAATGGAGTGGTTGATCGGGGGGTTCTCTAGTAACCACTGCCAGAAGTCTAGTCTACTATGATTAGGGGTGTAGATATTCATAATACAAATATTTTTTCCCAATTCAGCTAAAAAAATATCCATACCCAAGAAACCATGACCACCCCATGTAGAGATGACCTTGATGGATTGCAGGTTTCCCCAAGAGCAATACCCCCCGATCTCCCAATAACATCCAGAGCTTGAAAATACCATCCTCACATGATGGCTAGGAGAGTCTTAACAATCAACTCAAACCTACCTAGGGTTTCTTATAGAAAAATAATATCACATGGCTCACTGCCCAAGAGCCTCTTGAGAGCTAATTTTTTAGAGGGGCTAGCTAAACCCCTACAATTGAAGGATAGCCACTTCATGGGGGAACGATGCCAATGGTGTCTTGTGCTCTAAATACCCTTTCAATGGTGTTCTATTTGGCCTAGGCTACATCAGCCCCAGTAATCTTGATGGACTCCCCCGGGAGGGCTTATGCTCAACTTTAGAGGATGTGATGCCCAATCCATGCAAATCAGGGTGAGCCTGGTGGCAGGAGCGAAGGTTGTAAGGGTCAGAGCCTAAAGTAGGCGGGAAAATAGGAATGTCTTGGAGCCCCTGAGATAGTACAACCAAGGGGGTGGTGGAAAAAATTGACTACTGGGGGTCAAGTGCACATGTGATGGGGGAGGTGACCATACTAGGTGTAGATGCAGATGATGCCAAAGAGAATATAAAATGACTAACATTCAGTGCAAAGAAAAAGGGAGAAGAGACAGTACCTGTTGATGGAGAAGCCACCGCAGTAGACCAGGATCTAGTCATAGGTGGGGAAATTGGTGGCATCTGGGCAGCACAGGTTATTTGAACCTTGTCCCCAGCTGCTTCCTTTGGACTATCCGATCCTATGGGTTGCTCATCCACAATCGGGTCTTCAGTCTGGCGATTCTTCGTTCCTTTGGATGTAGGAGGAGAAGATGGGAAGATGAGTGGACAATCTTTGTAAAGATGTCCCACCTTGTGGTATCTTCTGCATCTGAATGGAACACCTTCATAATCCAGATTTTGTCTGTGCAAGTAGTGCCTCCAATGTAGGGTAATCTTCTCCTCCAGTCCTTCTCTGGTATCTAGATGAACCAAAATATGAGCCATGGTCATATTCCCCGTAGTTTCATAGGACTGGCCATGCTCCAAGTAGGTTCCCAACACATTGTCGATGCACTTGAAGACATCTGGAGATCAATATTGCATAGGAAGCCCTGGTAAATGTACCCATATCGGCCCAGCTCCTAGTTGTTCCCTTTTGGGATCAAATAACGGATTCCATCCTTTTAGCAATACCGGGGCAAATTCAATATGCCAAAACCTTGAGAGTATCCAATGTGTGTACTCTTCTCCGTGAAATCTAAGGGTGAATCACCCTCACGTGAGCACCCGAATGGTGGGAATTTCTTTAAGTAGAGTGCCCCAAATCTCCAAGGTCCAGAGACATAGTCTCTCCACAGTGTAATTCTTCCCTCGAACTTGGCCCACCAGGACCTTCTTGCCTGTATCTGCTACTTCCCCCATCAATAGGTCTTCCCCCATCAATAGGTCTTCCCCCAAGGAGAGGTTGATATCCCTGTCAACAGCCTTCAGACACCTCCCTTTCTTGACTTTTTCAGACCTACGTGCTGTCAGGTAATCCCAGAGGAGACCCTTGATGCCCTGGTTAACCATCTGTGGGGTAGAAGGAGTAGATTTAGGGTTTGGGACTGGCGTGCTGAAGCAGCCAGAGCGGATGGGAGTGTTGGGTGTAGGGTCGATAGGATCAGGTATAGCGCTTTCAGACTATGTAGGGAATAGGTGGGTAGCAGACCCAGGTGGAGGGATGCCAAAGAAAGAAGGAGTGTAGGGTGGGGCGGAAAAGATGAGGTAGGCAGGGCATCAGCGAGTCAAAAGTAGGGGATGGTTGAAGGCATGTGCGGAGAAGGTTTAGGGTAGCCAAGGAGAGCAGAGGGCAGTCCAAGTCGAAGGCATCTTCAATATCGACAAAGGGCGGCGGGTGGGTCACAAATGGCCGAGGTCGAACCAGTGCAATGTTCGGAGCAGACAGAGGGCGCAAGGATGAGGCAAAAGAACCAGAACCCGACATGGCGCGAGGGTGAGTCCAAATTTCTTCATGGGGATTGGGGTCCTCGAAATGATCAATGGTGTCTAGGTCCATGACTAACCGACAGGGAGTAAGTCAATGGAGGTTATGGTCTACGGGAAATATGGGATGATCGCCATAACAAGACACCAGGGATCCCACGGGTAGGAGGCAGGCAGGATGGAGGCAAGAGATCCGTGGAGGTTAACCTAAACCATCAGGTGCAGTGCAACACTGCCTCGGAACCTCCATTTTCATGATCCTTCCTATCAATTCTTTCATATGTTAATCAATATATTTTATCCTCACTGGATTTCTTTATTGCTTTTCAAATATTTTGGATATCTAACTTGTGAGCCAAGTTTGGCTATCACATTTGGTATCAGAACTTTGTTTTATGATCGTAGCCATTGGCCAAATAGGCTTTTAGCCATTCTAAAAAAAATTGGAGTTTCTTCAATTCTAAAGTATTTGGTCACTAAACAGTAATGAAATTTCTTGAAATCAAAATTAATCTATTATGAGAAAATTTGAAGAGAGATAGAACCAAAATTAAGAATTAAAAAATAAAATAAAGGGAGCACACTCAGTGGTATATATCCACTGTCATAATCAGCTATACATATTTTCTCCACACCTTTGCTAATTGTATCATATACATTAGAAATTGCATTGTTATTCTTGCAAACATGAGCATGCCAATTAATTTATAATCTATTGTTCGTAAGATGTTGCACGGTTCTCCACTATATCTATTCAATATGTCGTGCACCATAACGCACCACCAAATCCTTTTTTGTTTGTACAACGATGGATATAATCTATGACCTAACTCTAAGGGGAGATTAAACAAAATATTCTTCTTTCAAGTATACCAAAAAGTCCCATTTTTTACCAAATAACATTATTTCTCGCAACAAACTTCTAAAATACTAAATTGGATTATGGGTTCAACTCGTTGTCATTATT
>APFE031143051.1:13136-27729 GCA_000404065.3 Pinus taeda | reverse complement strand
AAGTGCGTCTAGAGAAATCATCAATGAAAGTTAAGAAATACTTGTAGCCAAAGAATGAAACAACTGGAAGTGGACCACATAAATCACTATGCACATGTTGTAAAGGGCCTGAGGTGTGCCAAGAGGCACATTTTTCAAAACTATCCCGATGATGTTTTTCGAGTACACATCCAGAACAAACACCATCTCTGCAAGATACTATTGGAAGACCTATCACCATATCTTCTTTACATAGATTCTAAAGGGAGCGATAGTTTAAGTGACCAAATCGCTTATGCCAAAGTTTGCTCACTTCATCATTATGAGCAACAAATACTAATGGAAGATTTGATGACCCAAAGTTGTTAAATGTATACAACCTTGTGGAATCATCAGCAATGCTAGTAGCTAAAATCTATCTAGGATCTCTTAGGTCCTTAATTACAACATCGTGAGGTGAAAATTCAATGATTTTACCTTCACCTGAATGAGTTATCTGATATACAGATAAAAGGTTTTAATTGTTTAAACACTGATGAAAAAACACTACTACAGACTACACTGACATACAGATCATAAACTGAAATACATATGAGACAAACACACAAGGGACGCCGTTATTTTTGGACAAACGTCCCCAGAAAAACCCAATGCGGGAAAACCAGTGCAACAACTCTAAGGGTTTTCTATTATTAAGCAGTAGTTTTGAGTACAAGTCTAGATGCCCTCTCGGCTATCTAGTTACAGAGATAAAATATACTGGCATAAACCTAAGTGAGATTACCTCACTTCACCCGACAAAATCCCTTTGATCCGGCTACTAGACTGACTATCCCCGACTACATCTGTGCTTACCCTTCGCAGTAGCCACGTGCCCCTGTGTGGAGCACTCCGAGACTCTGCATCAACTCTGCGCTGCCTCCTCTGCTTCCTGGAGCTTTGACATCAGCCTTCTCGGCTGATCCTACTGTTCCTTCGCTGAATTCAGACTTCTGCAGGAGGGCAGCTCTTCCCCTGCGCTAGCACTGCATCAAGCAATGCGTGGGCCCTCCTGGCCGAGCGTTAGCCTCCCTGGTCTACGCTACCTCATCTGGCTTATCTCTGCCTCTCTCTGCTGAGTATTCGGGGTCCCGGAGAAGATCCTCCAACCCCAACTATCCTTGCCCCTCTACTGCAACTCAGATCACCTGTTCGACTTTGTCAGCAAACCGCGCCCCAGAAAAATCGAATTGACTGATCACTTTGGTGTATCTCCAACTGACTCTCAAGCCTCCTTTTATACTTTCCTGTTGATGAATCAACGACCGAGATTAAGTCCCTAATCAACGACTGCGATTAAAACAGACTTGATCCTCGTCACTTAGGAGTTTCTCACCCATATTCTTATTAATACCCATTAATATGTTTTATTTTCCTAATTTTAGACTTAGGAACCCATTAAAATTATTAATTATTTTAATAACTCCTCATTCGGGTGGAATTTCTCCAAACGATTTCTGCGTCTTGGAGATCTCATGTGTCCTAGCCCCTCCACAAAATTTCGGAGCTAGATCACATCCGATGCTACCCAAAATCAACAGTAAGGAAACACAAGTTCGCAGATTGAAGAAGGCTTTATATGGCTTGAAACAAGCCCCTAGAGCATGGTATGTCAGGATGGGTGCATATCTACTAAGACTTGGTTTCGTCAAAAGTTCTGCAGATCCTAATCTCTACATCAAGGTGGTAAAGAATGAACCTGTGATCATACTACTATATGTGGATGACCTACCAATAACAAGTGTGGAGCGTTGTATTGAAGAATGCAAGAAGCAACTTGGAGCTGAATTTGATACGAAGGACCTTGGTCTAGTTCATTACTACTTGGGAGTAAAAGTATGTTGGAAACCTAGTGAGATCTATGTTGGTCAAGGGAAATATGTGATCAAGATTTTGCAGAAGTTTGGGATGATGGATAGTAAACCTATGACAACTTTGATGATCACTAGCTTGAAGAAGTTAACGAGTTTAGACTCAAGCCTTGTAGATCCCACATCCTATCGACAATTGGTTGGCTCCTTCATGTACCTTGTGAACACCCAACTAGACATGTTTTGCAGTAAACATTCTTAATCAATTCCAAATGGAACCAAGGCATGATCATTGGATAACAACTAAACATATTTTGAGATATCTTCATGGGACTAACATTATTGTCTAAGATATACTGGCAATGAGATACAATTATTAGGCTATACAGATTCAAATTGGGGAGGCAATGATGCAGATGGAAAGAGCATTACTAGTGGATGTTTTAGTTTGGGATCTCCTATGATTTCATGGATGAGCAAGAAACAAGATTTAGTTGCATTGATTAGTGTTGAAGCCGCGTATATAGCAACTAGTGAAGTTGGTAGAGAAGTTGTTTGGCTCAGGAAGTTTCCTTCAGATTTGTTTGAAGGAACTTTGGACCCTACCACTATATACTGTGACAACCAGAGTTGTATAAGGTTGACAAAGGACCCAATTTTTCATGCTAGGACAAAGCATATCAATAATAAGTACCACTATATTAGAAGCTTGGTAAAAGATGGGGTCGTAGAGCTACAATACATCTCCATAGACGATCAGGTCGCTGGCATATTGACAAAGTCTCTTCCAAACAAGAAGCTTGAGTATTTGAGAGACAAGCTTGGGCTTGTGGATATTTCCTCCCTGGTTGATAGGGAGTGAGGATGGCACCATATTCTCCATGTGTCATGCACTAGGCCAAGACTAACAACCATAAATCAAGTGAAGGCACTGGTAGGGAGAATGGAGGATTGGATAAGCATCTGGGCTGATACTCCTTGAGGAATGATATCCAAGATAGGAGTAGTCTTGAGGAACAATACTCTTTGAGGATAAGATAGGGTATCCAAGATAAGAGTAGCCCCGAGGAAGATCAATATTCTTTGAGGATTGGGAATCCAAGATAAGAATAGTCTTGTAAGGACATACCTAGTGAACATTTGGATGGGGATGGTGTATGTGGCTTGAGAGGTGGTGATGGTGTCCAAATGTATGGCTCCCAGCATTGTGTCTAATCTAGTGGAGAGTTAGAGCTTGCTAGTCAAGGAGTTGCTATTTTGTAATTGACAATGTTGATTATGATGATAATGCTTGGTGATGCTTATCAATTTGAACTCTTCTTATGAGAATATTTTAATTTGAGTATCCTTGTATCCTATTGTGTAATTATGAATACCTCCCTAGTTAAGAGAGAGTGTTGAAAATGCAACTAGGTTTAGTCTTCATAATTATCATTTAGTTGTATCAATATGTATTTCATGTAAAAGCAAAAGGAAGAAAAATAAATTTTATTATTATTATTACCTTTCTAGTCAAAGCATATTCTTCATGCTTCTAGGGTTTATTGAGTCTAAAAGAAAATTTGTCGCATGTCAAAGTCCCATTTGGACTATTTGTAAGAAAAATAAATGTTTTATGTTTAGTAAAAAATAATAATTTTGTCACCACAATACCAACTCAGCCCTACTTTGAGAAGTCAACCTTGAAGAGGCACCTATTCGACCTCCTAGATAACTATAAAGGGAAGAGACTTCGACCTCATTTGATCACTCATTGACACTCATCAATTTTTGTGCAAAAAAGAAGAAGAAATAGAAGCGAAGGCCAAGGAGAGAGAAGAAGAATATAAGCAAAGAAGAAAAATCGAACTTTTGCTTGTTTCTGTTCACACGTGTGAAGGTGTTGGAGAAACTCTGCGAATTATAGGGCTGAAATTTTGTTTCTGTTCACACATGCGAAGGTGCTGGGGCAACTCTGCAAAGTTGTAGGTTCGAAATGTTGACTTGAAGAGGTTTGACCAGCTTTGATTTTTGTTGACTTTGTTTTGGTTAGAGAAGATCTAAAGGAGGGATGACTTGGTTCTTTGTGGAGGTCTTGGTGTTGGTCTTGGGTCCTAGATGTCTCACTTTGAGCTAATTCTATAAGAAGAGAAGTTGTTTGTGTTTTCCCCCTTGTGGCGTTTTGCCTTGGTTTGGAGCCTACATCATGTGTTCTTTGTCCTTTGTGATCTTCACGCAGTTTATATTTTGGTAATTGCTTGATGAAGAAGACATAATAAAGTAATGAAAACCAAAAAACACTCACAAGTAATTATCAGGTAGGAGGAATCAACCCTAATCTACTAGCATATTAATTTCTCAACACCTAGTGGTTGGGAATGTTAAGAGTTAATATAGTCCATTGTTGTTGTTGTTTTGTCTATATTTCGTAACAACCCTAACGTTGTGTTAGCATAGAAATTTACCCATTTGGAAGGTTAAAGAATTGCTAGATCTTTAACATAAATCCTTAGTGCAACATATAGAATAATTCACACTATAGCGTCATATGCAAACTCTTCTGTTCGTTTGGGTTGGTGCTTTCCAAACATAGGGGGTGTCCCTAGCCTCACATGTGATGTTTTTCCTTGAAGATGTGCAAAACAATCACATGAAGCAAGCATGCAATTGTTTCCTTTGACCAATAACTAAGTGGCCAAAGAGGTTACAAAATTATTTATGGATAAATTGGTGGAATTGTCTTCAATGCCAGCATTGAATGGTGAAGGAGAACATAGGAAAGAAAGTGCTTCAAATGTTAGATTTGTTACCAAGAAAAAGGCTTAAGAACTAAATTTTTACATAAGGAATCATCAAGATGTCAACAAACTTAGAGAGCTAGATAAGAGCAAAATTAAGCTTTATTTTGCAAAGACAAGAAGGTTGGTTGTGCAAAGAAGACAATTACAAAATCGATACAACCAACCTTCAGATTTGGAATTGGATACAATTCCAAGGGTTTTAAATTTTTTTGGATCCATTTTCGGATTTTCAGAAACGGATCCAAAAAAATTTAAATGGATCTACGAAAATCGTGATTAGAATCCATCCTTAAAATGTTAAAAAGCATAAAAATTTGTATAGCCATAAATAAATAATAAAAATGAAGAAATCAGATTTGCAAATAAACTCACTATAAACATAGTCTCATAACGTCTCTTCTAAATCTTTAAAAACAACAATGCTCCAATATACTAATCAAGGATTCTTACTAAGAAAAAGATAGATGTTCAAAAATGCAAACAAAAGGATTTGATGAATGTCTTCGTAAAGAGATTTATTTGAGCGATTAATTTTCAGTTTGGTTAGGGTTTTGTTAATTGTCATTGATTTTGCTCTTGATTTCATAAATCCCTCCAATATAACAAATCTTCTCTAGCCAATCTTTTGCCTGCATGTAGTCAAGAGACCAAGTTGACGTTGAGAAGATTGAAATGTTCAAATAGGTCTTGACGGAATATCCCAATGATCACATGGGCCTTTTAATTTCCATGCAAGGAAGATAGATACTATTTGCCATGCATGGCACGTTCTTTGAAGGAGTTGGACTTGAAAGCACAAAGGCTGTATCATTTCTGATTACATTACTAATGATGATGTTGAATGTTATAATAAACACTAATGATGACGACAATGTTTATGCTGAATTGATGATGATGATTTGTTTATGTTGAATTCATGATGATGATTATATATTTTTAGATATAGAATCTAGATTCTAAAAGATGAATGGTAATATGAAGTTCTTATATATATATATATATATATATATATATATATATGCCATTTCCTTGCCATATTGTATCCGTATCTGTTCCTGTATCCGTTTCAGTGCAACTTAGGTACAAACAATAACTATAGAAACCCTAGCAATTACAAATGCCTCTACAAATGCAATGATTAGCATAGCAACACAAATATATGAATAAAATATAATGCCAAGGGTGAAGCAGAAAATATCTAGTTTACATTAAGAAAAGACCATGTTACAAGGACACCTTATCGACATCCTAATCACAAGAGCTGATACATTAACCAATGAATAGATCAACGTTGCTTTGAACAAAAGCAATTGACCTATATTTCAAAGAATACTAATTCCGGTAGAATGGACTCAGGTAAGAAGGTTTAGTAATGTTTTCTTCAGAAATAATAAAAATTTTCAATTTACAAATGGAATCTAAACTTGGTAACTGAATCTTTTTGTTATTTCATCTTCTATTACAGTTTCTAAATATTGAGTTTATCCAACAAATTAATAGCAAAAATGTATTGCTCATATTTGCACAGAAATTAATATGATATATCAAAGGAAAAATGGAAAAACATAAATTTTTTAAAACCATGTAAGTACACTAAATGCTTTTTCTTTCACAATTGAAATGTACTTAAACTGTCAGTGGTTAGCCAGTGGATATGGAAGGAAATGCATGAAAGTAGAAAACAAGAAGAAATAGTCCTATTCGACACATACTTCCACATCCATTATTGCCAATTTTTTATTGATGGTAAGAAAGCATTATCTGCACATACTATGAATACTTCGGTGACTTTTGGATAAATTTCTTCTAGTAAATTTGGATCTTTGTTGTCGAAGCATTTGTTAAGATCTGAAGTAGGATGCAGAGATCGATACTATACACTTGGTCACAAAAGATGGTGTAATGCTTGCTTGCTCTGCAACCATGTATGTGGCAGAACAAACATATTTGAAATGAAAGGATTGAGCTAAAACAAATTTTTTAAATGTTACTGCAACTTAACAGGTTTATGAAAGCTCTAAATATTTTGATATACACACAGGAGGCATATTTGAGGCGGTTGGCAGCATGCACATCAGGGATCCCTTTTCCAGTTACCAGCAAAGTATATGGGGCAATGATTCCCGGAATGACTACTGCAAGCACTTCTACCATAAACCACTCTCATGGTAATTCATTTCATTTCATTGAATGCATTCTTAATCCTATTCATAGATTTTTTGTTTTCGAAGAAATATTATTTTTAAAATTTAAAACCATGATTCCAAACCATTAGAGACAAAATATGCAAAGTTTTCTCATCTATATACCAAATAAGGGTGAATATATCAAAATGGAACTGAGTGATTTACATTTCAACAGCAAAATACATAATCAATGAGACTCTAAATGGCTTCTAGAGTCCAAAAGCAATGCTACAAGCTATTGGGCCACTAGCCTATGACAAGTCTACATGTCAGTGATCAACATGATCATTCCTCATTAAAACTCATCTCCAATACTAGACATGGGATCATCAACAAGAGCTACATAAACATCATTTAGCTTAGAGTTTGACTGCTCAGACTCCTTTGTGTTGGAAAATGTAACTATATTCGGTCTTCAATAATGTACTTGTCAAAAGAATAAAGAAAATATTTTTTATTATAATTGTTGTGACTTATTAAAGCATGGATTTCATGCTTGGGTCACCATGTTTTAGGTCAAAGTCCCCATTGAGGACTTCTAGGATTTATTCTGAGTCTGTAGAGTTATTGTACATTTAAAGAGACCCTTCTTGGGCTTTTGAATCACGTAAATGTTGAAGAATCTAGGGCAAATGTAGTTATTGTGATTCTTCTTAGCATGATAACTATATGTGAGGTATTTTAATTTTTTTTATTAGCACAATCTTATCTTGATATCATTAGTGTGCGTATTTCTTACTTCATCAAATAGTTACCAAAATACTACAGACAAGAACACAAGATGTTGGCTTTCTACGAGGACGAAAACCTCTCCCTCTTGGAGAGGAAAACCCGAACAAAATTCTTCTTATAGAGATTCCAATTGACGAATACCAAGACCATGACCCTTGACCTATTTAGCCACTCCAAGACCAAGACACCAATCCTCTTCTTTGTCACTACTTGAGATCATCATCACTGCTGCACCACTGAGGCTTTCACCACCGAGATCTTCATCACTGCTACAACACCATTGTTGCACCTTCATTGAGGACTTTACTATGACAAAGAGATAATTGTTGCTGCACCATAGCTGCTCTTTCACTTAGATCATTGTTGCACTCACTTGAGATCTTGACCATGTCAACAAGGTTTCTACACTGTGTGAGAGCTGCACCGATACCATGATTGCTACTTCACCGAAATCATGATTGTGTTTAGTATGTCGAGAATGCTTCAATGTGGGATCACCGAGCTTCTTCTTATCACAACCATACAAAGAATGTAACTATCTAGAGAGCATGTTGAGTGTATCACTGAGATCCTTATTATAATAATTATGCCCAGAACGTAATTGTGATTCTCTTCCTGCACTGAGAGCTTCATTGCTATGTCGAGAGTGCTACCACCGAGAGGGTCACAATGTAATTACTCACTGTAAGTATACTTGAAGCTGCAGAGACTTGTGTTCACTCTCCAACACCTCATCTGAGACTCTATACCACTGTGCTTGACTGAGACTTCAGTGATGTATGCAGAGATATCTCTGCTCCTCATCTGAAGTTGCAGGATGTCCGAGATTCTGAGCTTCTATGGTGACCTTAGCTGGGTTTATATAGTTGTCACGTTTCCATAATAAGCCGACATGTTAGGGTGAACCGATGTGTCTCTATTTTTGAGCCTAATTTTCATATATATGCGCTTTGAGGTTGACATGACTGTTTTCTTCATCGTTTAGCTTGCAGACTTCTTCTTGTGCTTATCTTGGAGGATTGTGCTTGTCTTGGAGGGTTGTTTAGACTTTTCTATAGACTTGTACATGACATTGACTCTTTGAAATCCTAAGGTTCTCAATGGGAGCCACTAAATAATAAACCTCTTGCTCATGAAATCCATGCAACAAGGAATAATAAATTCATTTTACAAAAATCATAATTACAATGTCATGAAGACTGAACCTAGTTACACTATCTTCAACACTCCCTCTTAACTAGGCAGGTATTCATGATGGTACTTGGTCATTCTCAATCTGAAGAATTTCTCATAAGAAGAATCAGATTGGTAACCCATCTGTATAGCATCATAGTAACCAACATTGTTTTCACAACAAGGCCTTCACTGACAGCTCTATCTCTCATTAGATCAGAGCACAATGTTGGCGAGACCAATGATTATAGACACCTTCATCATTGTCTGTCAAGGTACATACCCACCCAGGTGTTCACTGAGTATGACCTTCTAGGACTATTCTTCTCTTGGGTTCCCAACCCTCAAAGAATATCGGTCCTCTTGCCTACTCTTGTCTTGGATGCCCTACACATCCTCAAAGAGCATCAGATGCCAGATGATTGTTGAAGTTTCTAAGTTTACTTAGTTAGAAACCCTCCATACACTTTATCTGATTTATTTCTACCTACTTGTTATTTTACTTAACAAGTTATTTACAATACAAATACTAAAAATAAACACTAGTGCATGCTCAACATATTACAGATTAGCAACTAAAGGAAACAAAAACAATCACACCATATGACACCATTATTTTTGGACTAATGTCCCTGGAAAAAGCCAATGTGGAAAAACCGGTGCAGCTATCTGAGGGTTTTCTTATTAAGCAATATCAGAGTACAATCTGGGTGCCGAAATTGGCCTACCCCATAGAGAATTTCCTTGGCAATAATACCTCTCAGTTTTTGACAAATCTCCTGGCTGAAACCTTGGATAATCCTTCTGGCAGCTAATCAGCACAAATCTGCCCCTGAAACCTCAGCATCAACCTCTCTCTGGACTGTGTCAGCCCCTCTCTGCCCAGTGCTGGCCCTGCATCACCCGAGATGGGTCTGTGTCAACCTTAGGAGGCCTCGCGTTAGCCCTCTGGCCCTCTGCTTCAGCAATGTTGGCCTCTCTGAGGCTTTGCACAGCTCCCGACTGCCTCTGTGTGGCCCTACGTGAGCCCTGGCTGGCTCTGCGTCACTCTCCCTGGCTACTGCGCTGCTTTCCCGAAACTATCTTTGCCTCTCTATCTCTCTGTACTCAATGCCCCTTAGTTGCAACTCTCGATCACTAATTCTATCTCCTTAGCAAACCCCACTCTAGAGAATAGAATGACTGATCACTCTGGTGTGTTCTCCAAGTGACCCTCAAGCCTCCTCTTATACTTTTCCTGTTGACATATCAACGGTCGAGATTAAGTCCCTAATCAACAGCTAAGATTAGATTTGGCTTGATCCATGTCTTTTGAACCATTCTAACATAGTTTCATATTAATTCCCATTAATATTTTATTTTCCCTAAGTTTAGACTTAGGGACTCCATTAAAAATATTAATTATTTTAATATCTCTTGAACTGTTTAGAATCTGCCCAAACCCTTTCTGGGTATTGGAGATTTTATGTGCCCCAACCTCTCCACCAAATTTCGTGGCTAGAGCACATCTGATGCTACCCCCAATCAACACTCCCTCTTAACGAGGACTGTGCTCTAGCAATACTCCTCACTGAGTATTACTCTGATCATCCGACATCAGTACCTGTGCTGATGCTAGGCCTTCCTGCCCAACATCCTTTGCACTGCTGCATCCTGTATCGTTGCCCATGGTTTTACCACTGCCATTGCTGCATCTTTACGACAACTCCCTCTGCATCCGTGCTGCTGCTAGTCTTTTCTCCCAACATTGCATCTGCACTGCAACTCAGTTATTGAGAAGTAAGTAATTGATCTCCCAATCTGACCTCCCTGTTGGGCTAAAGACACCCACTGATGCTAAAGATCCCTTTGCTGCTGACAAGTGCTCCCTGTCTGACCTCTGCGCTGCTGCAACAACTCCCTGCATCTCGCACCATTGCACACCACTCTGTGCCATCCTGCACTGGTGCAACACTCCTGTGCCTCTCGCACTACTGCAGCTTGCTAGCCTTGGGCTATCTCGGGACTTCTGCACTGTAGCTCTCTCTGCCGCTCCATCCGCATCTATCTCTTCCCACATCAGCCAATCCTACTACTCCTCTTTGGGGTTCCCGTAGCAAGGTCTAATCCAAGAGGCTGGCTACCTCGAGGATCTTTCCCCTCAACACCTGTAGTCCGCCTGACTACAGCTCAATGTCTCCCCACTTCCACTCAAGTGGTGCGTGTGCACTCATGGCACAGTCATCATTTGTCAAAACTTCTTTCTCTGCCCGTGCTGACGCTGCCTTAGTCTCAGAAGACTCTCCCTTACTCTTCTTCCTTGGACACTGGGTCGTATAATGACTCAGCTCCCCACAGTGGAAGCACTTGATCTTGGAGAGATCTTTCTTTTTCCGCTTTTCCTGCTTTCCCTCAGATGCTAGGACAACATCTTCCTCCTCCTGCTTGACTTTGATCCCCTCGCTGCTGCTACCCGTCTTTGACTGCCGTCTGATCTCTTCTTGGCGAAGAGCTGCCCACATCTCGTCCCAAGGTGGGAGAATCCCTCTACCTAGTATAACCTGGACAAGTACCTCCCAGTCTTCTGAGACAATATTCAGGGCTGTCCTCACCATCAACTCCTGATCCGGTGTCGCTTCTATAGCAGTCAACTGATTTCAGATCTCATTCAGTCCTTTGAGGAAGGTGTCAATCGGTTGCCCTTCTTCATCTGATACGACCTCAGCTGATTTTCAAGTAGCATTCTTCTCTGCACAGAAGTATGTTGGTACAATTTCTTGAGAGCCTCCCACATCTCAAATATCATGTCCTTCTTGGCTATATGTGGTATTATATGATCCTTGACCCCGTCAAGGATGATGCTCTTGGCCCTCGCCATTGCATCCTCGTACTCGTCGTTATCATTGCGGTCGATTGGGATAGCTATTACCTTCAAGGCGAAGTTCTTGACATGATTTCTGTCAAGTACGGATAAGATTCTGGCCTTCCAGACTGTGAAGTTCGACGCTCTGTCCAGTCTATTCTGGTTTCTTACTCCGTGTAATGCCATGATGCTCCTCTACTTCCCTCTTAGAAGTTCTCTTTTCGACTCCTCTAAGTCTCTACTTCCCGTCTGGAAGTTCTCTTTTGGACTCCTTTTGAGTCCTGATTTCCCTCCTCGAAATCCTTCTGCCGCTGTCGAGATGCCCCCTACTCTAATTGTCTTGTGCAACTGCACCACTGATTCAGGTTCCTCGACTAGAAATCCTCGATAGTAACTCCTCTTGGCCTTGCTCTGTCAGGTATTGTTCTGAGTACAGTATCTCACCAGCTCCACTCTGCAATATTCCCACAGCCTTCTAAACCCCAGCAACCTAAAGGTGAGAGCTCCTAAGCTCTGTGCAATCCTGACACCAGCAACCCCACCTCCTTAGCCAATTGCGTCACCCCTCCCAGCTACTGCGTGGCTCTGCGTGAGGCTCCCTTTGCCTTCCTTAGCCTCTGCGCTGCCTCTTCCCGGCTCACCTTTGATGATGCAGGCACTGCATCACCCTTCCCTTGTTACTGCTCTGCTAGAAATAACTTTTCTCACCTCGGGACAACTGTTTTCTGCTGCTATCGCTCCGTTCGGCTGATGTCTTTAGTCCTCCTATGCTTTGCAATCACGCTCTGATACCATGTTGAAGTTTCTAAGTTTACTTAGTTAGAAACCCTCCATGCACTTTATCTGATTTATTTCTACCTACTTGTTATTTTACTTGACAAGTTATTTACAATGTAAATATTGAAAATAAACACTAGTGCATGCTCAACATATTACAGATCAACAACCAAAGGAAACAGAAACAGTCACACCATACGACACCATTATTTTTGGACTAATGTCCCCGAAAAAACCCAATGTGGGAAAATCGGTGTAGCTATCTGAGGGTTTTCTTATTAAGCAATATCAGAGTACAATTTGGGTGCCGAAACTGGCCTACCCAACAGAGAATTTCCTTGGCAGTAATACCTCTCAGTTTCTGACAAGTTTCCTGGCTGAAACTCCGGATAATCTTTTTAGCAGCTACTCAGCACAAATCTGCCCCAGAAACCCTAGCGTTAGCCTCTCTTTGGACTGTGTCAGTCCCTCTCTGCCCAGCACTGGCCCTGTGTCACCCTAGATGGGTCTGCGTCAGCCTTAGGAGGCCTTGCGTCAGCCCTCTAGCCCTCTGCGTCAGCAACGCTGGCCTCTCTGAGGCTCTGCGCAGCTCCCGGCTGCCTCTGCGTGGCCTTGCGTGAGCCCTGGATGCCTTGGCATCACTCTCCCTGGCTACTGTGCTGCTCCCCTGGAACTATCTCTGCCTCTCTGTCTCTCTGTACTCAATGCCCCTCAACTGCAACTCTCAATCACTAATTCTATCTATCTTCAGACTCCGTCTAAGACTTATGAAACACACACATCAATGAGCAAATGACAAATTTGTTCTCCCCAGTATGGTCTCCTATTGACATATCTGTTAGCGCTTGGAATTCACCTAGGCTGAGATAGACAAACTCTCAAGGCTACATCAAACCATTTCACCTCGTAGCTAGCTCTACGAGGTATGAGAAGGCTCTCTCGGGTCAAAATTTGATGGATTTTGTCAATAGGATGAGTTGACCAATTAGGAACAAGGATTTTAGGCTAGTAAATTGATAAGGGGGATTGATTTAAAGATTTTTGGTTTTTTGGTGGCAATTGGAAGGAGTGCAATTCAGGGTGTGGGGATTGAGCACAGTTTTTGCAGGGGGATCTTTGGGGCAAGGTAGGAGTGAGCGGTGATGCCTTAATCTGAGATGGATGATCAGGGATGATAGAGAAGGAGCTAAAGAGGGCAAACAACCATTTGAATCCTCTCTAGATAGCAGAAAACATAAATTTTGAACAAACTAAAAAGCTGAGCATGTCAAAGCATGTATTCAAACTTTACCACTTCATCTGTCCAAATAGAAGCAAAAGAGATATGTAGAATACATAGACAAACTTACAAGAACATGTAGAGAACACACCATCAACATTACAATCCACAAGAATCCACAAGGATGTCTGCAAAACCCTGGCCTTCTTCCTCTTGAAATTGCAAAGATAGATGTACAATATACAATGAAACTTTCTCCCACAAGAGTCCAACCTTCCAACCTCTCAAAATGACTAAGAAAACACATAATATAGGCAATCTAACCTCTTCCCTTGCCTCTAGGGGTCGAGCTCATCCTTCTAGGAGCAGTTTGAACTAATTCCAAACTAAGCACTAGATAATAGGCCAGCTCAACAACTTGCCTCTATTACTTAGCTAACTGTTTCATGCATTAATTATTCACTTTTTACATCAAGGAAGCTTCTAGAAGAGTAAAGAGAGGTAAAATCTATCAAAGTGCCA
The DNA here is from genome assembly GCA_000404065.3 of Pinus taeda. Classification (NCBI taxonomy): domain Eukaryota; kingdom Viridiplantae; phylum Streptophyta; class Pinopsida; order Pinales; family Pinaceae; genus Pinus; species Pinus taeda. The sequence goes on along the minus strand of APFE031143051.1, from coordinate 13,669 downwards.
TGAAAATATTACATTTATCCATCATCTACAAGTAAAAATAATCAACCATAGTCAAAACAGTGTTTTTTGACCAAAAAAAATCAATTCTGGCAAAGTTTGCTCTCATGTCCGCGCCCCCTGTCTCTCGTGTCCGCGCACCTTTGCAGCAACTTTTGAGTGGGTTCCACTGGTCCAAATCAAGTGCAAGATAGCTCATTGGAAAGCTTGGCCTGTCTACTTTCCATCCAAAGTGGAATTTCTGAATTTGGAGTTGTTTTGCCCCCTCAAAAACCATTTCTCCCAAGGTCACTTTCTGCAACTCAAAAAGTGGGCAGAAAGTCATTTTTTTGATGTATTTTGAGCTTTTGGAGGCTCAAATCTCAAAATTAAACTTCTCCCGAGTATTCGTAATTTTTCTCTTGGCATGCCCTTTCCAAAAATGCCAAGTTTGCAAAATTCCGAGCAGTCCTTCAAAATGTCCGCGCTCGCGACGCGGACGCGACACGGGAAAAACCTGTAATTGGCACAAAAAATTCACAAATGACAAAATTTTC
>APFE031143051.1:0-13126 GCA_000404065.3 Pinus taeda | reverse complement strand
TTTTCAAAACTATCCCGATGATGTTTTTCGAGTACACATCCAGAACAAACACCATCTCTGCAAGATACTATTGGAAGACCTATCACCATATCTTCTTTACATAGATTCTAAAGGGAGCGATAGTTTAAGTGACCAAATCGCTTATGCCAAAGTTTGCTCACTTCATCATTATGAGCAACAAATACTAATGGAAGATTTGATGACCCAAAGTTGTTAAATGTATACAACCTTGTGGAATCATCAGCAATGCTAGTAGCTAAAATCTATCTAGGATCTCTTAGGTCCTTAATTACAACATCGTGAGGTGAAAATTCAATGATTTTACCTTCACCTGAATGAGTTATCTGATATACAGATAAAAGGTTTTAATTGTTTAAACACTGATGAAAAAACACTACTACAGACTACACTGACATACAGATCATAAACTGAAATACATATGAGACAAACACACAAGGGACGCCGTTATTTTTGGACAAACGTCCCCAGAAAAACCCAATGCGGGAAAACCAGTGCAACAACTCTAAGGGTTTTCTATTATTAAGCAGTAGTTTTGAGTACAAGTCTAGATGCCCTCTCGGCTATCTAGTTACAGAGATAAAATATACTGGCATAAACCTAAGTGAGATTACCTCACTTCACCCGACAAAATCCCTTTGATCCGGCTACTAGACTGACTATCCCCGACTACATCTGTGCTTACCCTTCGCAGTAGCCACGTGCCCCTGTGTGGAGCACTCCGAGACTCTGCATCAACTCTGCGCTGCCTCCTCTGCTTCCTGGAGCTTTGACATCAGCCTTCTCGGCTGATCCTACTGTTCCTTCGCTGAATTCAGACTTCTGCAGGAGGGCAGCTCTTCCCCTGCGCTAGCACTGCATCAAGCAATGCGTGGGCCCTCCTGGCCGAGCGTTAGCCTCCCTGGTCTACGCTACCTCATCTGGCTTATCTCTGCCTCTCTCTGCTGAGTATTCGGGGTCCCGGAGAAGATCCTCCAACCCCAACTATCCTTGCCCCTCTACTGCAACTCAGATCACCTGTTCGACTTTGTCAGCAAACCGCGCCCCAGAAAAATCGAATTGACTGATCACTTTGGTGTATCTCCAACTGACTCTCAAGCCTCCTTTTATACTTTCCTGTTGATGAATCAACGACCGAGATTAAGTCCCTAATCAACGACTGCGATTAAAACAGACTTGATCCTCGTCACTTAGGAGTTTCTCACCCATATTCTTATTAATACCCATTAATATGTTTTATTTTCCTAATTTTAGACTTAGGAACCCATTAAAATTATTAATTATTTTAATAACTCCTCATTCGGGTGGAATTTCTCCAAACGATTTCTGCGTCTTGGAGATCTCATGTGTCCTAGCCCCTCCACAAAATTTCGGAGCTAGATCACATCCGATGCTACCCAAAATCAACAGTAAGGAAACACAAGTTCGCAGATTGAAGAAGGCTTTATATGGCTTGAAACAAGCCCCTAGAGCATGGTATGTCAGGATGGGTGCATATCTACTAAGACTTGGTTTCGTCAAAAGTTCTGCAGATCCTAATCTCTACATCAAGGTGGTAAAGAATGAACCTGTGATCATACTACTATATGTGGATGACCTACCAATAACAAGTGTGGAGCGTTGTATTGAAGAATGCAAGAAGCAACTTGGAGCTGAATTTGATACGAAGGACCTTGGTCTAGTTCATTACTACTTGGGAGTAAAAGTATGTTGGAAACCTAGTGAGATCTATGTTGGTCAAGGGAAATATGTGATCAAGATTTTGCAGAAGTTTGGGATGATGGATAGTAAACCTATGACAACTTTGATGATCACTAGCTTGAAGAAGTTAACGAGTTTAGACTCAAGCCTTGTAGATCCCACATCCTATCGACAATTGGTTGGCTCCTTCATGTACCTTGTGAACACCCAACTAGACATGTTTTGCAGTAAACATTCTTAATCAATTCCAAATGGAACCAAGGCATGATCATTGGATAACAACTAAACATATTTTGAGATATCTTCATGGGACTAACATTATTGTCTAAGATATACTGGCAATGAGATACAATTATTAGGCTATACAGATTCAAATTGGGGAGGCAATGATGCAGATGGAAAGAGCATTACTAGTGGATGTTTTAGTTTGGGATCTCCTATGATTTCATGGATGAGCAAGAAACAAGATTTAGTTGCATTGATTAGTGTTGAAGCCGCGTATATAGCAACTAGTGAAGTTGGTAGAGAAGTTGTTTGGCTCAGGAAGTTTCCTTCAGATTTGTTTGAAGGAACTTTGGACCCTACCACTATATACTGTGACAACCAGAGTTGTATAAGGTTGACAAAGGACCCAATTTTTCATGCTAGGACAAAGCATATCAATAATAAGTACCACTATATTAGAAGCTTGGTAAAAGATGGGGTCGTAGAGCTACAATACATCTCCATAGACGATCAGGTCGCTGGCATATTGACAAAGTCTCTTCCAAACAAGAAGCTTGAGTATTTGAGAGACAAGCTTGGGCTTGTGGATATTTCCTCCCTGGTTGATAGGGAGTGAGGATGGCACCATATTCTCCATGTGTCATGCACTAGGCCAAGACTAACAACCATAAATCAAGTGAAGGCACTGGTAGGGAGAATGGAGGATTGGATAAGCATCTGGGCTGATACTCCTTGAGGAATGATATCCAAGATAGGAGTAGTCTTGAGGAACAATACTCTTTGAGGATAAGATAGGGTATCCAAGATAAGAGTAGCCCCGAGGAAGATCAATATTCTTTGAGGATTGGGAATCCAAGATAAGAATAGTCTTGTAAGGACATACCTAGTGAACATTTGGATGGGGATGGTGTATGTGGCTTGAGAGGTGGTGATGGTGTCCAAATGTATGGCTCCCAGCATTGTGTCTAATCTAGTGGAGAGTTAGAGCTTGCTAGTCAAGGAGTTGCTATTTTGTAATTGACAATGTTGATTATGATGATAATGCTTGGTGATGCTTATCAATTTGAACTCTTCTTATGAGAATATTTTAATTTGAGTATCCTTGTATCCTATTGTGTAATTATGAATACCTCCCTAGTTAAGAGAGAGTGTTGAAAATGCAACTAGGTTTAGTCTTCATAATTATCATTTAGTTGTATCAATATGTATTTCATGTAAAAGCAAAAGGAAGAAAAATAAATTTTATTATTATTATTACCTTTCTAGTCAAAGCATATTCTTCATGCTTCTAGGGTTTATTGAGTCTAAAAGAAAATTTGTCGCATGTCAAAGTCCCATTTGGACTATTTGTAAGAAAAATAAATGTTTTATGTTTAGTAAAAAATAATAATTTTGTCACCACAATACCAACTCAGCCCTACTTTGAGAAGTCAACCTTGAAGAGGCACCTATTCGACCTCCTAGATAACTATAAAGGGAAGAGACTTCGACCTCATTTGATCACTCATTGACACTCATCAATTTTTGTGCAAAAAAGAAGAAGAAATAGAAGCGAAGGCCAAGGAGAGAGAAGAAGAATATAAGCAAAGAAGAAAAATCGAACTTTTGCTTGTTTCTGTTCACACGTGTGAAGGTGTTGGAGAAACTCTGCGAATTATAGGGCTGAAATTTTGTTTCTGTTCACACATGCGAAGGTGCTGGGGCAACTCTGCAAAGTTGTAGGTTCGAAATGTTGACTTGAAGAGGTTTGACCAGCTTTGATTTTTGTTGACTTTGTTTTGGTTAGAGAAGATCTAAAGGAGGGATGACTTGGTTCTTTGTGGAGGTCTTGGTGTTGGTCTTGGGTCCTAGATGTCTCACTTTGAGCTAATTCTATAAGAAGAGAAGTTGTTTGTGTTTTCCCCCTTGTGGCGTTTTGCCTTGGTTTGGAGCCTACATCATGTGTTCTTTGTCCTTTGTGATCTTCACGCAGTTTATATTTTGGTAATTGCTTGATGAAGAAGACATAATAAAGTAATGAAAACCAAAAAACACTCACAAGTAATTATCAGGTAGGAGGAATCAACCCTAATCTACTAGCATATTAATTTCTCAACACCTAGTGGTTGGGAATGTTAAGAGTTAATATAGTCCATTGTTGTTGTTGTTTTGTCTATATTTCGTAACAACCCTAACGTTGTGTTAGCATAGAAATTTACCCATTTGGAAGGTTAAAGAATTGCTAGATCTTTAACATAAATCCTTAGTGCAACATATAGAATAATTCACACTATAGCGTCATATGCAAACTCTTCTGTTCGTTTGGGTTGGTGCTTTCCAAACATAGGGGGTGTCCCTAGCCTCACATGTGATGTTTTTCCTTGAAGATGTGCAAAACAATCACATGAAGCAAGCATGCAATTGTTTCCTTTGACCAATAACTAAGTGGCCAAAGAGGTTACAAAATTATTTATGGATAAATTGGTGGAATTGTCTTCAATGCCAGCATTGAATGGTGAAGGAGAACATAGGAAAGAAAGTGCTTCAAATGTTAGATTTGTTACCAAGAAAAAGGCTTAAGAACTAAATTTTTACATAAGGAATCATCAAGATGTCAACAAACTTAGAGAGCTAGATAAGAGCAAAATTAAGCTTTATTTTGCAAAGACAAGAAGGTTGGTTGTGCAAAGAAGACAATTACAAAATCGATACAACCAACCTTCAGATTTGGAATTGGATACAATTCCAAGGGTTTTAAATTTTTTTGGATCCATTTTCGGATTTTCAGAAACGGATCCAAAAAAATTTAAATGGATCTACGAAAATCGTGATTAGAATCCATCCTTAAAATGTTAAAAAGCATAAAAATTTGTATAGCCATAAATAAATAATAAAAATGAAGAAATCAGATTTGCAAATAAACTCACTATAAACATAGTCTCATAACGTCTCTTCTAAATCTTTAAAAACAACAATGCTCCAATATACTAATCAAGGATTCTTACTAAGAAAAAGATAGATGTTCAAAAATGCAAACAAAAGGATTTGATGAATGTCTTCGTAAAGAGATTTATTTGAGCGATTAATTTTCAGTTTGGTTAGGGTTTTGTTAATTGTCATTGATTTTGCTCTTGATTTCATAAATCCCTCCAATATAACAAATCTTCTCTAGCCAATCTTTTGCCTGCATGTAGTCAAGAGACCAAGTTGACGTTGAGAAGATTGAAATGTTCAAATAGGTCTTGACGGAATATCCCAATGATCACATGGGCCTTTTAATTTCCATGCAAGGAAGATAGATACTATTTGCCATGCATGGCACGTTCTTTGAAGGAGTTGGACTTGAAAGCACAAAGGCTGTATCATTTCTGATTACATTACTAATGATGATGTTGAATGTTATAATAAACACTAATGATGACGACAATGTTTATGCTGAATTGATGATGATGATTTGTTTATGTTGAATTCATGATGATGATTATATATTTTTAGATATAGAATCTAGATTCTAAAAGATGATGCGTAATTCAATGAAGTTCTTATATTATAATATATTTATATATGCCATTTCCTTGCCATATTGTATCCGTATCTGTTCCTGTATCCGTTTCAGTGCAACTTAGGTACAAACAATAACTATAGAAACCCTAGCAATTACAAATGCCTCTACAAATGCAATGATTAGCATAGCAACACAAATATATGAATAAAATATAATGCCAAGGGTGAAGCAGAAAATATCTAGTTTACATTAAGAAAAGACCATGTTACAAGGACACCTTATCGACATCCTAATCACAAGAGCTGATACATTAACCAATGAATAGATCAACGTTGCTTTGAACAAAAGCAATTGACCTATATTTCAAAGAATACTAATTCCGGTAGAATGGACTCAGGTAAGAAGGTTTAGTAATGTTTTCTTCAGAAATAATAAAAATTTTCAATTTACAAATGGAATCTAAACTTGGTAACTGAATCTTTTTGTTATTTCATCTTCTATTACAGTTTCTAAATATTGAGTTTATCCAACAAATTAATAGCAAAAATGTATTGCTCATATTTGCACAGAAATTAATATGATATATCAAAGGAAAAATGGAAAAACATAAATTTTTTAAAACCATGTAAGTACACTAAATGCTTTTTCTTTCACAATTGAAATGTACTTAAACTGTCAGTGGTTAGCCAGTGGATATGGAAGGAAATGCATGAAAGTAGAAAACAAGAAGAAATAGTCCTATTCGACACATACTTCCACATCCATTATTGCCAATTTTTTATTGATGGTAAGAAAGCATTATCTGCACATACTATGAATACTTCGGTGACTTTTGGATAAATTTCTTCTAGTAAATTTGGATCTTTGTTGTCGAAGCATTTGTTAAGATCTGAAGTAGGATGCAGAGATCGATACTATACACTTGGTCACAAAAGATGGTGTAATGCTTGCTTGCTCTGCAACCATGTATGTGGCAGAACAAACATATTTGAAATGAAAGGATTGAGCTAAAACAAATTTTTTAAATGTTACTGCAACTTAACAGGTTTATGAAAGCTCTAAATATTTTGATATACACACAGGAGGCATATTTGAGGCGGTTGGCAGCATGCACATCAGGGATCCCTTTTCCAGTTACCAGCAAAGTATATGGGGCAATGATTCCCGGAATGACTACTGCAAGCACTTCTACCATAAACCACTCTCATGGTAATTCATTTCATTTCATTGAATGCATTCTTAATCCTATTCATAGATTTTTTGTTTTCGAAGAAATATTATTTTTAAAATTTAAAACCATGATTCCAAACCATTAGAGACAAAATATGCAAAGTTTTCTCATCTATATACCAAATAAGGGTGAATATATCAAAATGGAACTGAGTGATTTACATTTCAACAGCAAAATACATAATCAATGAGACTCTAAATGGCTTCTAGAGTCCAAAAGCAATGCTACAAGCTATTGGGCCACTAGCCTATGACAAGTCTACATGTCAGTGATCAACATGATCATTCCTCATTAAAACTCATCTCCAATACTAGACATGGGATCATCAACAAGAGCTACATAAACATCATTTAGCTTAGAGTTTGACTGCTCAGACTCCTTTGTGTTGGAAAATGTAACTATATTCGGTCTTCAATAATGTACTTGTCAAAAGAATAAAGAAAATATTTTTTATTATAATTGTTGTGACTTATTAAAGCATGGATTTCATGCTTGGGTCACCATGTTTTAGGTCAAAGTCCCCATTGAGGACTTCTAGGATTTATTCTGAGTCTGTAGAGTTATTGTACATTTAAAGAGACCCTTCTTGGGCTTTTGAATCACGTAAATGTTGAAGAATCTAGGGCAAATGTAGTTATTGTGATTCTTCTTAGCATGATAACTATATGTGAGGTATTTTAATTTTTTTTATTAGCACAATCTTATCTTGATATCATTAGTGTGCGTATTTCTTACTTCATCAAATAGTTACCAAAATACTACAGACAAGAACACAAGATGTTGGCTTTCTACGAGGACGAAAACCTCTCCCTCTTGGAGAGGAAAACCCGAACAAAATTCTTCTTATAGAGATTCCAATTGACGAATACCAAGACCATGACCCTTGACCTATTTAGCCACTCCAAGACCAAGACACCAATCCTCTTCTTTGTCACTACTTGAGATCATCATCACTGCTGCACCACTGAGGCTTTCACCACCGAGATCTTCATCACTGCTACAACACCATTGTTGCACCTTCATTGAGGACTTTACTATGACAAAGAGATAATTGTTGCTGCACCATAGCTGCTCTTTCACTTAGATCATTGTTGCACTCACTTGAGATCTTGACCATGTCAACAAGGTTTCTACACTGTGTGAGAGCTGCACCGATACCATGATTGCTACTTCACCGAAATCATGATTGTGTTTAGTATGTCGAGAATGCTTCAATGTGGGATCACCGAGCTTCTTCTTATCACAACCATACAAAGAATGTAACTATCTAGAGAGCATGTTGAGTGTATCACTGAGATCCTTATTATAATAATTATGCCCAGAACGTAATTGTGATTCTCTTCCTGCACTGAGAGCTTCATTGCTATGTCGAGAGTGCTACCACCGAGAGGGTCACAATGTAATTACTCACTGTAAGTATACTTGAAGCTGCAGAGACTTGTGTTCACTCTCCAACACCTCATCTGAGACTCTATACCACTGTGCTTGACTGAGACTTCAGTGATGTATGCAGAGATATCTCTGCTCCTCATCTGAAGTTGCAGGATGTCCGAGATTCTGAGCTTCTATGGTGACCTTAGCTGGGTTTATATAGTTGTCACGTTTCCATAATAAGCCGACATGTTAGGGTGAACCGATGTGTCTCTATTTTTGAGCCTAATTTTCATATATATGCGCTTTGAGGTTGACATGACTGTTTTCTTCATCGTTTAGCTTGCAGACTTCTTCTTGTGCTTATCTTGGAGGATTGTGCTTGTCTTGGAGGGTTGTTTAGACTTTTCTATAGACTTGTACATGACATTGACTCTTTGAAATCCTAAGGTTCTCAATGGGAGCCACTAAATAATAAACCTCTTGCTCATGAAATCCATGCAACAAGGAATAATAAATTCATTTTACAAAAATCATAATTACAATGTCATGAAGACTGAACCTAGTTACACTATCTTCAACACTCCCTCTTAACTAGGCAGGTATTCATGATGGTACTTGGTCATTCTCAATCTGAAGAATTTCTCATAAGAAGAATCAGATTGGTAACCCATCTGTATAGCATCATAGTAACCAACATTGTTTTCACAACAAGGCCTTCACTGACAGCTCTATCTCTCATTAGATCAGAGCACAATGTTGGCGAGACCAATGATTATAGACACCTTCATCATTGTCTGTCAAGGTACATACCCACCCAGGTGTTCACTGAGTATGACCTTCTAGGACTATTCTTCTCTTGGGTTCCCAACCCTCAAAGAATATCGGTCCTCTTGCCTACTCTTGTCTTGGATGCCCTACACATCCTCAAAGAGCATCAGATGCCAGATGATTGTTGAAGTTTCTAAGTTTACTTAGTTAGAAACCCTCCATACACTTTATCTGATTTATTTCTACCTACTTGTTATTTTACTTAACAAGTTATTTACAATACAAATACTAAAAATAAACACTAGTGCATGCTCAACATATTACAGATTAGCAACTAAAGGAAACAAAAACAATCACACCATATGACACCATTATTTTTGGACTAATGTCCCTGGAAAAAGCCAATGTGGAAAAACCGGTGCAGCTATCTGAGGGTTTTCTTATTAAGCAATATCAGAGTACAATCTGGGTGCCGAAATTGGCCTACCCCATAGAGAATTTCCTTGGCAATAATACCTCTCAGTTTTTGACAAATCTCCTGGCTGAAACCTTGGATAATCCTTCTGGCAGCTAATCAGCACAAATCTGCCCCTGAAACCTCAGCATCAACCTCTCTCTGGACTGTGTCAGCCCCTCTCTGCCCAGTGCTGGCCCTGCATCACCCGAGATGGGTCTGTGTCAACCTTAGGAGGCCTCGCGTTAGCCCTCTGGCCCTCTGCTTCAGCAATGTTGGCCTCTCTGAGGCTTTGCACAGCTCCCGACTGCCTCTGTGTGGCCCTACGTGAGCCCTGGCTGGCTCTGCGTCACTCTCCCTGGCTACTGCGCTGCTTTCCCGAAACTATCTTTGCCTCTCTATCTCTCTGTACTCAATGCCCCTTAGTTGCAACTCTCGATCACTAATTCTATCTCCTTAGCAAACCCCACTCTAGAGAATAGAATGACTGATCACTCTGGTGTGTTCTCCAAGTGACCTCAACACTCCTCTTATTACTTTCCTGGTTGAACATCATTCAACGGTCGAGATTTAAGTCCCTTAATCAACAGCTTAAAGAAATTAAGATTTGGCTGATCCATGTCTTATAACCATTCTAACATAGTTTCATATTAATTCCCATTAATATTTTATTTCCCTAAGTTTAACTTAGGGACTCCATTAAAAATATTAATTATTTTAATATCTCTTGAACTGTTTAGAATCTGCCCAAACCCTTTCTGGGTATTGGAGATTTTATGTGCCCCAACCTCTCCACCAAATTTCGTGGCTAGAGCACATCTGATGCTACCCCCAATCAACACTCCCTCTTAACGAGGACTGTGCTCTAGCAATACTCCTCACTGAGTATTACTCTGATCATCCGACATCAGTACCTGTGCTGATGCTAGGCCTTCCTGCCCAACATCCTTTGCACTGCTGCATCCTGTATCGTTGCCCATGGTTTTACCACTGCCATTGCTGCATCTTTACGACAACTCCCTCTGCATCCGTGCTGCTGCTAGTCTTTTCTCCCAACATTGCATCTGCACTGCAACTCAGTTATTGAGAAGTAAGTAATTGATCTCCCAATCTGACCTCCCTGTTGGGCTAAAGACACCCACTGATGCTAAAGATCCCTTTGCTGCTGACAAGTGCTCCCTGTCTGACCTCTGCGCTGCTGCAACAACTCCCTGCATCTCGCACCATTGCACACCACTCTGTGCCATCCTGCACTGGTGCAACACTCCTGTGCCTCTCGCACTACTGCAGCTTGCTAGCCTTGGGCTATCTCGGGACTTCTGCACTGTAGCTCTCTCTGCCGCTCCATCCGCATCTATCTCTTCCCACATCAGCCAATCCTACTACTCCTCTTTGGGGTTCCCGTAGCAAGGTCTAATCCAAGAGGCTGGCTACCTCGAGGATCTTTCCCCTCAACACCTGTAGTCCGCCTGACTACAGCTCAATGTCTCCCCACTTCCACTCAAGTGGTGCGTGTGCACTCATGGCACAGTCATCATTTGTCAAAACTTCTTTCTCTGCCCGTGCTGACGCTGCCTTAGTCTCAGAAGACTCTCCCTTACTCTTCTTCCTTGGACACTGGGTCGTATAATGACTCAGCTCCCCACAGTGGAAGCACTTGATCTTGGAGAGATCTTTCTTTTTCCGCTTTTCCTGCTTTCCCTCAGATGCTAGGACAACATCTTCCTCCTCCTGCTTGACTTTGATCCCCTCGCTGCTGCTACCCGTCTTTGACTGCCGTCTGATCTCTTCTTGGCGAAGAGCTGCCCACATCTCGTCCCAAGGTGGGAGAATCCCTCTACCTAGTATAACCTGGACAAGTACCTCCCAGTCTTCTGAGACAATATTCAGGGCTGTCCTCACCATCAACTCCTGATCCGGTGTCGCTTCTATAGCAGTCAACTGATTTCAGATCTCATTCAGTCCTTTGAGGAAGGTGTCAATCGGTTGCCCTTCTTCATCTGATACGACCTCAGCTGATTTTCAAGTAGCATTCTTCTCTGCACAGAAGTATGTTGGTACAATTTCTTGAGAGCCTCCCACATCTCAAATATCATGTCCTTCTTGGCTATATGTGGTATTATATGATCCTTGACCCCGTCAAGGATGATGCTCTTGGCCCTCGCCATTGCATCCTCGTACTCGTCGTTATCATTGCGGTCGATTGGGATAGCTATTACCTTCAAGGCGAAGTTCTTGACATGATTTCTGTCAAGTACGGATAAGATTCTGGCCTTCCAGACTGTGAAGTTCGACGCTCTGTCCAGTCTATTCTGGTTTCTTACTCCGTGTAATGCCATGATGCTCCTCTACTTCCCTCTTAGAAGTTCTCTTTTCGACTCCTCTAAGTCTCTACTTCCCGTCTGGAAGTTCTCTTTTGGACTCCTTTTGAGTCCTGATTTCCCTCCTCGAAATCCTTCTGCCGCTGTCGAGATGCCCCCTACTCTAATTGTCTTGTGCAACTGCACCACTGATTCAGGTTCCTCGACTAGAAATCCTCGATAGTAACTCCTCTTGGCCTTGCTCTGTCAGGTATTGTTCTGAGTACAGTATCTCACCAGCTCCACTCTGCAATATTCCCACAGCCTTCTAAACCCCAGCAACCTAAAGGTGAGAGCTCCTAAGCTCTGTGCAATCCTGACACCAGCAACCCCACCTCCTTAGCCAATTGCGTCACCCCTCCCAGCTACTGCGTGGCTCTGCGTGAGGCTCCCTTTGCCTTCCTTAGCCTCTGCGCTGCCTCTTCCCGGCTCACCTTTGATGATGCAGGCACTGCATCACCCTTCCCTTGTTACTGCTCTGCTAGAAATAACTTTTCTCACCTCGGGACAACTGTTTTCTGCTGCTATCGCTCCGTTCGGCTGATGTCTTTAGTCCTCCTATGCTTTGCAATCACGCTCTGATACCATGTTGAAGTTTCTAAGTTTACTTAGTTAGAAACCCTCCATGCACTTTATCTGATTTATTTCTACCTACTTGTTATTTTACTTGACAAGTTATTTACAATGTAAATATTGAAAATAAACACTAGTGCATGCTCAACATATTACAGATCAACAACCAAAGGAAACAGAAACAGTCACACCATACGACACCATTATTTTTGGACTAATGTCCCCGAAAAAACCCAATGTGGGAAAATCGGTGTAGCTATCTGAGGGTTTTCTTATTAAGCAATATCAGAGTACAATTTGGGTGCCGAAACTGGCCTACCCAACACAGAATTTCCTTGGCAGTAATACCTCTCAGTTTCTGACAAGTTTCCTGGCTGAAACTCCGGATAATCTTTTTAGCAGCTACTCAGCACAAATCTGCCCCAGAAACCCTAGCGTTAGCCTCTCTTTGGACTGTGTCAGTCCCTCTCTGCCCAGCACTGGCCCTGTGTCACCCTAGATGGGTCTGCGTCAGCCTTAGGAGGCCTTGCGTCAGCCCTCTAGCCCTCTGCGTCAGCAACGCTGGCCTCTCTGAGGCTCTGCGCAGCTCCCGGCTGCCTCTGCGTGGCCTTGCGTGAGCCCTGGATGCCTTGGCATCACTCTCCCTGGCTACTGTGCTGCTCCCCTGGAACTATCTCTGCCTCTCTGTCTCTCTGTACTCAATGCCCCTCAACTGCAACTCTCAATCACTAATTCTATCTCTCTTAGCAAACCTCGCTCTAGAGAATAGAATGACTAATCACTCTGGTGTGTTCTCCAAGTGACCCTCAAGCCTCCTCTTATAGTTTTCCTATTGACATATCTGTTAGCGCTTGGAATTCACCTAGGCTGAGATAGACAAACTCTCAAGGCTACATCAAACCATTTCACCTCGTAGCTAGCTCTACGAGGTATGAGAA